>JAVJIF010022382.1:0-63056 GCA_038442645.1 Agave tequilana
TTGCCTTCATGCAAATATTATTAATAGACTCTTTTATGTTTGGGATATGTATGTATATTGTTAGGATTTGGATAAATCATACATATAGCTTGAAGTTTGTTTTTAAGATGAAAAATGAATTTTTTTTGATTTGTTTAATAAAAATGATATCCATGTTTGTTTTGAGCTTTATTGACTATTTTTATGAAAATGCTATTTACATAATATTTTGTACACTCACACTTTATTTGTTTATTCATGACATTGTTTCATGATTATTTTTGAGCTTTATGAATCATAAGTGCTTGACTTTGATCTTTGTGTATTTGGTATGATTCATGAAAAACATATGATTTGATTTCATGTTTTTGAAGGATCTTTAACTAGTTTTTCAACAATTAATTTAAACTAGTTATTTATTCTTCAATTTTTTATGAGATATACACTAATTTCACTTCTTAATTTCAATTGGTATCATAATTTCTTTTGGTATCACAATTGATATATTTTTGTATACTCATAATCTTGTTTATATATATGTATGTTTTTCAATTTCACTTATATCAAGTGCTATTGATATTATCCTTTCTCATACATATATATGATTTCGTGTGCTTGCTTTATATATATATATATATATATATATATATATATATATATATATATATATATTTAAAGCACAACATTTATGCTAAGCTTGATTTAAATATTATTTTCAATTGGTATCGCAATTGACCTTTTAATAAGCTTATGTATTGTTTTTCAATTGGTATCAATTTGTTTTAACTTCAAATTTGTTATAAATTTCAATTGGTATCATATGTTTTACCTATTTGAAAATTTTAAAATTGTAATGTTTATTTACAATTGGAATATTTATTTACAATAATTGGTATCTTGAAATTTGATTTACTAAGATATCTCAAATTTGTTTTATTGAGAAAAATTCAAATTTTGTTTTAATAAGAAATATTAAAAATGTTTTGATTTGTATTGCCTATATGCAAGGAGAGCTTAACATCTCTTCTACATATAGATTCATGTTGAGTGTATCTATATTGAGGAGCTTGATAACTCTTATTTATGCGGTACACGTGTGTAGGGGAGCTTCACATCTCCTCTTATGCATTGCATATTTTACGTTATGTGAATTAGGGCTTGTCATCCCTTCTTCATGTAATGTATATATGTAGGGAAGCTTCACATCTTTCTCTTCATGAATATATACCGCATATACCATTTATTGATTGATTTGTATTTACCCCTTCATTGGTTCCTTAATTCGGACAAAAAAGGGGAGAAGAATTTGTTGGTTTTGTTTTTACTTTAACTCCTTTGTTGATGATTGACAAAATGGGGAGAAGTATTTTAGTTTATATGCATGTTTTCCTTGCTTTATTCATAAAGGGGAAGAAGTTTTTTTGTTTATGCATATTACCTTTGTTTTGCAAATAGGAGAAAAAGAATTTGATGTGTTTTATACTTGTTAGCAGGTTTATCTCCATACATTTGCATACATGTTTATAAGCATTCATTGCATATTTATTTATTTATTTGTTATGCAAGAGTTAAGGGGAGCTTCTTCGAAGCTTTACTTTAATCCATGCATATATAACTTCATGAGTTTTGTCATCATCAAAAAGGGGGAGACTGTTGGCCCGAAGGCCCATCACTCTAGTTTTGATGATGACCAACTCATGTAGTTATTGTACTAATGATCTTGTGTTTAATTAGTGACAGATTTATGATCAAGATCTTAGTAGGTGCATAGCTTCAACAAAGGATTTAAAGTCAAGTTTTGGAGCTTGCACGGTGTTTGGACCGAGTTAAGAAGGCTTCAAGTGAAGACTTCAAGAAGATGAAGACTTGTGTCTAGGTTTGTTTTAGAAGATTTTATTTTAGATAAAATGTAAAGGATAGAATAGTTGGTGGATTGCTCAAGTATATATTACACACACACACTCTTGATTAATTTGTTTTTATAAAAGAGTTTTCTTTTAGAAAAATATCGGTTTGGTTTTTGTATTCTAGTTTACATGTTTTAACCAAAACCGTTTTTTAGAGTTTAATGTCAAAAACATAGATATTTCACCATGTTTGTGTAGTGGATCATATCCATACACACTATGCTTCAAATGAGTTTAAATATCTTGTTTTTGTATTTGGTAAAGTTTTTAGAAAAACAAGTTTTGGAAAATCTACTTTGGAAAATACAATTTTTCATTTGAGCCAATTTTTCCAAGTTACAAAAACAGTCCAAATTATTTGTAACATGCCTTGATTTTGTGCAAGCATGTTTGTTTATCAAAGTATATTGGTAAAACTATGTTTGTAGATTTTTCATGATTATGGGATTTTATTTGAGCCAAAATGTCCAAGTTTTCTTTCCCAAAATCCCTGACCTGGCTTCAGCCGGTCGACCGGGATGGTCGACCGAAGCTTGAAGTCGGTCGACCCGTCTCGGTCGACCGACGTGCACAGCGTGCACGCTAGTATCTGGCTGGAGGGCCGATCGATCGGAACGGTCGACCGTCCACAAAGCTCTGCTCTCTGGAAAGCCCCGGTCGACCGGGTCGGTCGACCGACAGAGAGATCTGCTCTCTGTTCCAGGTATCGGTCGATCGGGACGGTCGACCGCTGCCCCAACGGTCAGAAATCTGACCGTTAGCGGTCAACCGGCGGTCGACCGGCAGGCCACCTGGATCCCAACGGCAAGTTTTTCTAGCCCTATAAATTTGGGTTTGGGTGCTGTTTTTCTCTAAGATTTTTTAGTGAGTTTTGAGCTAGTTTTTCCTACTTCATTAAAAGAGTTTTCTCCACTAAATTGAGAGCTAATACTTCCAATCAAAATGGGAGTTTATCAAGAGTGTTTTAAAAGTGATTTATTGAGTTTTCCTCCACCATCTCTTTCCTTGTTTTTCTCACAAACACTTGAGCTATCCATTGATATATTCATCCTATAGGAGTGTTGTAGTGAGATTGTTTTTAGGTGATCAAAGTGTTGTGATCACCAAAGACTTCTTCTTTGTACTTTGAGGAAGCGGACGAGTGCGTTCGCGTTGTTTCGAGTTCTTGTGGGAACTCCGTGTTTGAGGTGTGGCCTCGCAAGCTAGTGGGCTTGCGGTGTGTACGGACTAGGGAGTCTGAGAGTTTGTAGGTGTTGTCGGCACCGAGGAGTGATCCGGTGGGATCGATTCTAGTGGAAATCCTTCGTAGTGTCGAAGGCGGGGATGTAGAGCAAGTATGCTCGAACCTCGAAACAAATCCCTTGTGTTTGCGATTGCTCACTCTCTATCTCTTTGTCTTTATATCTTGCATGCTATTATTGTGTTTACATTTATATGCTTGATATATTATGTGCTTAATTGATACATGCTTGGGGATTGTTTGCTAACACTAGTTTTCAACCAAGAGAGCCAACGCGGCACCTCAACTCTTGTTTAGAGGAATCTTGAGGAGTTAGTCCAGAGCCCTTCACAGGGAATTCGGCTACACTCTTGTGTTAAACTTGGTGTTTAGTGTAAGAAGTTTTAATTTGCATCATAATAGTTTTTAATTCCGCATTTAGTGACCTTTAGATTAGTCATCACCTATTCACCCCCCTCTAGGTGATTTACAAGCTATCGACTAACTCAGCCACAAATTCATTCTCGCCTCAATCACTCCTGGCAGACGAGCAGCCCCTGAAGAAACAGTTTCCACCGGCTTTGTTGACACCACTGTGGAAGGAATAGTAGAAGTACTGGCTGCAGCAACATGAGAGGCCGTCGGTGACCTCGGAGGAGTCCTCATTGAAGCCAGTACACTAGCCACAACCGAGGTCGGACTAGTGACTATTTCTGGAAGGCGGCTCAACACCAGTGTTGGGGAAGTAGGACTGGTACTCACCTTCAGCTCCGCACCTGGCAAGATAGGCGGCGCTGGCGAAACCGATGGCATCTCACTCACCGATATGGTTGGAAGTGAGATCGGCTCCATGACTATCGTCCCCTCAATTTCAGTTCCTCTGGCTGGTTCAGGCTGATAAGAGGGCAGGTCGCCATACAAAGCATCCAACTTCACCCCTGGATCCCTCAGGAAGATTGGTTGCTCTCTTGAAGTCGATGCACCCAAAGGTGGAACACCTGCAACAAGACTTTGTTTAGGCAGGGCATAACAAATAGCAAGAGTCAAAAGGTCAAAACAGTACCAAAAGATAATGTCGCCTCAATCGTCTTGAAGGCTGCATCAGTCCCTACGGGCTCCATAGGAAAATCTTTGGCGGAATCAATACGAATGGCCGGCCCGCCTTCGCTTGCCGAACCCTCCGTGGTCCACCCAAAGGAGCTAGAAGCTTCGGGACTTCCTTTCGAAGTCCCAGCGCCCGAAGGACCTACATCAGCCGCGTCATCTCCGGACTCTTCTGAGACGGCGAAATAGCCAGCCTCATCGCCCTCCTTATAAGTAAATAAGGGATCATAATGCTTCCCTTGTTCTCCAACAGCTTCAGCTCTCGGGCTTCTCACCGCCTCAGTTCCTGAATCACAAAGCAAATAATGAGCTGTCCGGAACACATAAAAAGTATATTACAAGGACGAAGTTGATCTTACCTGGGTCCGGAGCGGCTTTATCAGTAGTCAGTTTAGGAACCGACAATTCAGTTACTAATGGGGCAGGAGGAGGAGCCGCTGCAGGTAATTCGCCCTCTGCAACAACCGTAGAGCGTAGCGACGAGGCTTCTTCACTACCCTCTTCCTACGAGATCCACCCTCCCGTTTTCGTTTGAAGTGGACGTCGGGATCTTCTTCCTCCACTTCTTCAACATCGGCATGTTCTACGGGAGCCGTGCCTACCACGCCAGAAGCAGCTGCTGGAGTCTCAGCACCTGTATCCGCTTCCAAGCGAGGACTTCCTGCATCCGAGGCCTCGCTGTCATCAACGGCAATGAACTCCCCGAGGCCTGGGACGTGAACCCTTTTACCCTCGCTCTTCTCAGTGAGCTTCCGCTTCAGCCGCTGAGTAATTAACTTCACACCAGAGGTATTAACAGAAAATCTGGTGGGTGTGAGTTTGAAGTCCTATACCTCTGGCAGAATCTCAGGGTCATCAGAAGGTTTGGAGTCCTTAGCGGCATGCACAGCCGCGCCTCGGTACAGCCAGCAATGAAGAACCGCCAGGCACGGGCTCCATCGATGAAGCTCCCCATGAAGTCATATTGCTGTTTGGATTGCCTTCGTACAGTTGGTCATACCCAAACTGACGAGTAAACCGACTTGGAACATAGGCTCCAGGTAGCAGATGTCCCTGCTTCTGTACAACAAATGAGGGCCAAATGCTAACCAGCCACTCAAAAATTTCCCGCTCAATGACGTCTGCCCTTCTCCCACATCCTTGAATTCTTCGCCATAGCCCGCATCCCGAATATAGGGGAAACAGCGGAAAAGGCTATAGACGTCATGGCGGAACAGTAGCTTACGGACCGCAGCCACGTAAGTCTTTAACCATGAACATCCCTCAAATCGATGGAGAAGCGTCGTTCGAACACCTTCTGGGGGGTCCTCTCCAGCTTCGATCATGGAAGGACAGTGAAGGGCAAACCACGCCATCAAATAAGTATACGGCAAACCTATTCTGGGATTTGGCCCGTCGCAAGGCAAAATAGTCCCCTTTCCTCGCTTCGTCATTGGTGGCCTACAGAAAGCCTCCGTCAATGCACGAAGGCCTCTTTGAATATAGCACACCATGGCTGGAAGGAGTCCAAGGAATGACCATGGACTAGACGAACGGCAGGCAACAAGACAGTCAGATGAATGACATCGCCCGATAAAGACGGCACCACGCATCTCTTCAACCATACCGTCAAGAACCTGCCAGAAGTGCCTTCCGGGATGTCGGTCGACGAGCCTGGTGGTGGAAACTCCGAAGAATATCGCCTTTCTCATAGGGGCCGCCATCTTCTTTCAGAATTAGATCCTCTTGAGAATGCTCATGCATCCGGCGAAAGATGTCTTCATCAGCAACTCCACAATGAGCCACTTCAGGAGTATTTTCCATGTCAGGGAACAAATAATCTCCCCAGCTCTTCAACTGCATGAAACTCCCTTACTGCTCCCATGCATACTGGAACAAATGTAGAGGTGGCACATCAACTCCCGATAGGTCTCAAACAAGGCGGGCTCCTGCTTCTCCAGAAGTGCTAATTCCGCCTTGTACGGAAAATATTCTTCGTATGGGAAAGATCCCAAAGCAAAGCAGAGACTTCCCACATCTCGTGCAGAGCCATACCCAATTCGCCAACAGGGTGAAGAAGGTCCCTGTAGCCAGGCAGTATAACTTAAAGATGGCGTAGAAGTTCGCTACGCTCATCTGAATGCCATACAGGTCGCCCTGATGTCCTCATAAAGATTCAGCCTCTCCAGATCCTCCTCGAAATGAGCAAGGACATATAGAGTCAAATTCCTCCACCATGCCTTCGGAGGGTGAATCCACCCTGGAGTCCTGAAATCAGTGGCTGGATAGTTGCCACGAACCTTAAAGAATTGATTCCAAAGGTCTGAGCCACCATGGATTTTCTCCCACTGGGATGTCTGGCAGTACATTCCTAGGGTGGAGACCCATTATGCGCGAGGAGGCCTCGCTCTTGTGTAACCAGGCGAGGGAATTATCAACTTCCCTACGTGAACGGATTCAGTAGTCCAACTCACTTGCCATTGCATCTTCCGAGCCCTTGATTGAGGAAAACCAGAGATATAGTTAAGGGTTAGAATGATGTTATCTGGATGGACGCGAGTCTCTATCTTCCATATATATCCGCGGTGGCAAGGGTTATGCGAGTCGAATCTACAGGGAGGAATGCGATAGAAGCGTTTCGGCACGTTCTTCTCTTGAGTTTGCTTGGACAGGAAAAAGAGATTGATTAGATTTGATCAAGTTTGAGAAATATAGTTCACTAATCATCTACCACAACCCATAGTATTAGTCTCAAAGAGTGAATATCATATTGAATAAAGATTTATCTACCCTAGGCTATTAATTTAGTATCAAGCAAGATGAATGATGTTGGAACCCTAATTGGTATGCACTAATAAAGATCAAACTATAGTTCATCCTAATTTCAAAGCATAGCATAAGAAAAGCTGTTTTACTTAAAATTATACTATCAAAGTTTTTAAGTATGAATTATGAAGAATCATTTAAAAGTGTAACTAAATTAAGAAACCTAATTATCAATTTATCTTCAAGAAGACTATTTTAATCCTAGGGTTTCTTAAAAATGGATATCAATCATTCATCTTTTCACTAACTAGGGTTGATCGAGAGATTAGCAAACTATAGGTTTAATTTAGTTATTCATTTATTTTATTTTATTTAAAATTTTTATGTTGAATAAAAAATTGCATGAAAATGAAAAGAATAAAAAATAATTAATCTAAGCAGAAAACTGAATTAAATTGAAAAGAAAAAGAATGGATAACCTCTTTATTGGATGTCACCGACCAATTACAAGCTTCACTTCTTCTTCAAAATACTTTTCTTCAAATAAAAATGAAAATACAAGAAATTAAAAAGGAAAAGAAAATCTAAAGGAAACCCTAAATTTGAGCCTCTGAGAGCTGCCCTTCCTCTGTTGCTCTGCAGGGGTATTTATAGGGGATATAAGATATAAAGTCCCAGTACAACTTATAGGGATATAAGATATAAAGTCCCAGTACAACTCTCCCACAAGACGCGTTACCAACATTATCCAACTAGCCGCGGTAACGCGCGCTATGGCCGCGTTTCCGCGGCTGTAGCTTGGCTTCTGGCCACGCGTTTTCTTGTGGCCTCCTCTGGTCCGTCCATCTGGGTATATCCTTCTGGATTCTGCATACGGCCTCTTTATTTTGAAAATTCAAGATAACTTGGGAAGCAAGTTATCATAAATCCAACTCTTTTTAAAACGAATTTTTATCTTTGCACTCTTCTCCTTTTATCTTTAGCCTTGTCCTGCAAGCAACTAGGGTTGAGTAGAAGTCCATCCTTTTCCTCTTCTTTTAGCAATTAGGAGTTCTATCTTATCCTCCCTTTTTCTCACTTAGATTTTAATAAAGAGTTTAAAAATCCAAGTTTAGATTAGGTTAGATAATATAGAACTTCTAAATTACTACAACTTTTGCACATGGGCTTGCACATGGGCTTTTGGGCTTCTGGGCTTCATTTAAGCTTTTATTTCTTTATTTTCTTAATTACTCAAGGCTGCACACATTAAATAACAAAACTTTAGTAATAGTGCATAATTAAAAGAATAAATAGGGAAACATGATAGTAAGTAGTGATAAATATGCATTTTTTACTACCTATCACACCCCCACACTTATCTTTTGCTCGTCCTCGAGTAAAAATTAAAAGAAAAAGAAAAGAAAGAAAAAGAAAAAGAAAGAAAAACTAATCTATCCTAACTCACTTTCGTAAGAATCACGATTGCACTTAGCACATGCAACAAGCCGTTAAACCCCTAGGTTACCCTAGAGGACGAGTGCTGTCTCGTGAGGGTTTTCAGCGGATTACACCCACAAAATCCATAAAAAGGAAATATTTGAAATATGTTTGAAGAGACTAAGTAATCTATAAGTTTTAGAATTATCATTTTTATTCATTCTTAACTTAGTCTTTATATAATAAATTGTTATCCATTTTAGGTAAGAATCAAAATTGAATTTTTGTATAGTCTCTTTCGTTACCCTAAGTCATATGCATCCTTTTGAATCTTTACTAGGAATTCTTTAACTTGGACTCTCATCCCTCTTTATTATTATTTTCTCTTTTTTTTTAATATGTATAACTCATCTAATTTTCTTTTGTGTAAGTATCAAGGCTTCTTGAGGCCCTCATACCTAACTAATTGACTATTAGATGTGTTAGTGCATATATAAATAATATTTCTTAATTTTCTTAGGCTTTCTAATCCACCTGTAGCGAACTTAAAGTCGATGGCTCCAAACTGGTTGGTTTTAGGGCACCGGGTGAGAAAACACCCCACGGACTTAAGGATTCGAGTGAATTAGGCCACAAAACTAAGGACTTTATTTAAAAATCACCTTTTGGGCGTGAATACTTATGCTTCTTAGGCACATGTATTCAGCTTAATTAGTGAATTTTTTTGTTTTTTTTTATTTATTATTATATCTTTTTTTTTTATAAGGTACAAGAGTCTTTGTCTTAGAATCCTAGATGTGTAAGTGTATTAGGTATGCACATTTCATTAAGGTAAAAAATCAAGACTAATTACTTATTCAATTTTTTCTCCTATACCTAAAAATTCAACAATTTATTTTATTTTGACCAAGTTTTTAGAAATCTTAATCATGATTTTCCTAATTCTTAAGATTAACTTAGATTTCTTTCAAAGATAAGTCAAAATATTGTCCTTTTTTTTTTCTTTTTTTTAAAATTTTTTTAATATCTACCTATGTTAGTATGTTAGTAAATCTATGTTAGTATGTTAGTAATCCTCCCCCACACCTATCTCATGCATTGTCCTTAATGTATGAATGAATGCATGTATGCATGAAAAAAGAGAAAGGGAAGGCAGATGTGACCTCAAGGTGGTGGTTCCGGTGGTGGTCTGATTAGTCCACGAAATGCGGCCCAATCGAAATCTTGTGGAGTTCGGAGGAACCCACCAGAAATCTCTCTTGTATACCCACTAAAATGATGTATTTATGAACATTGTTTATTAAAAATTTAACCCATCTAATTTCCAAATTTCATAATTAATTTTGGAGTCAATTTTGTCAACCGCCTTATCCCAAAATGGAGTGTGAAAAGATAGAATGATTGACTTGGACTTAGGAAGTACAGGAACTAATACCAACTCAGGAAAGTACTTAAGTCAAGTAAAGGTTCAGGAGTCGAGCTTGGTTCAGGAAGTGAGTCCAAATCAAGAAGTTGAAACTCAAGTCCACAGTCATTTTTCCACAATGGAATGTGACATAATATTGGTGATTCAAGTTCAAGAATGACAGGTGTGGGAATAAAAACTGACTCTAAAATATTACTCAATCGGGTAACAAAACAGAGTCAATATTGATTCGGGAATTGAACTGGATCACAAATTTGAGAATCTAGGTCACATATCTCATTGAGTTCAATTCATGAGAACTGGCCAGTTTATCAATGGGACTTTCAAAAGTATGAAATTGGTCAAGTTCAATATGATGATCATCAAAGATGGGTGATTCAATTTCATTATGAATTGGCACAGGATTCAATATTGACTCGGGAAAAATATTGAAATCAGGTGAAGACAACCGGAGTCATTATTGAATCAGGAAGTAGAATTGAATCATTAAGTTGAGATTCAAGATCATATTCATTCTCAAGTTCTATTTCAAGGAATGAATAACTTGCCAAACTGTGAATGTCATTTTCAAAATTTAGAGTTTGGGCAAGTTCAAATGATTGTACTGAAATGAAATCTTGTTTTCCAAAACAAGATGACTCTTCGGCTCAACAGAATGGTTAGCGACATCAGAAATGGTCAAACGATGAGAATGGAGAGTTTGGACCATTAGACCTATGTCATGATTACGAGTAATTTTAAGCCTGAGTCATTGATTAATCTCTAATTTTGCATAATTTTCATCTCATTCTCATATTTATTTCATGTAAAATTCTACTAATAAATCCTTGCTTGCTTGATCCTAGGTCCATGGTGGGTAAATGAAGAAGAAGGTCTAATCACCATTATTTGGTGATTAAAAGGCTTAAAAGATAGCTATTGACCTAGAGAGCTGACTCTATCAAAATCAGGAGCGTTAGCAATAGGGGGACAACAACGCAGCACGCAGCAGGCGGCGCCGCACGTGCCGCCCAAGGAAAGCCGCGGAAACGCGCATTTTGCCGCGAAAACGCGGCCAAACCAGAAACCAAGAGATCCAGCCGACAGGGGGACAACCAGGCGGCGCTGCGCGCGCCGCCGCAAAAACATTGCCGCGGAAACGCGGCAAATGCCGCGTTTCCGCAGCCATATGGCCGCGGCCGCGCGTGCTGTTTGGGGTCACGTCTTGGCCCTTACCCCCCCTCTTCGTTGGTGCCTATAAATAGTCCTCTGGGGTTTGCAGAAAAAAGATCCAGAGAGTTGGAGAGAAATTTGTAATCTTTTTTTTAGGTTTTGTAGTTGTTGTTCTTCTTCTAGGTTTAAGTTTTAGTCATTAAAGTGAAAGAGAGAGAGTTTGTAAGGAGTTGTATTTGAAGGGTGATAAGATAAATACAAGTACTACTTCTCTTCCTTCTTTCCATTTACTTGTCTTTGCATTTGCTTTTACATTCTTGCTTTAGTGTAACTCCTTCTCTTTATCTCTTTTCTTTTGTTGTTCTTTTCTTTACCATGTGTAACTAACTCCTCCATAGCATGGCTAACTAACAACTAACCCCCTAATCTTTAACTACTTAATCGATAACCCGCATGAGTCAATAGTGTCAACAAGCCTCTTGTGGTAATCTGAGTGAACTACTAACCTATATTTTCTGCAGGTTAGCTAAATTACAAGTTTAATATCTGGAGCTATTTATTTCCTTATTTGACTCACTATATATCCATTTCTAACATAACAGTAAAAGGTTGATTGTAATGCAAAAATGATTCAGACTTTGCATTTAGGCACATGTCTATTTCATTACATTTTATATTTATACTGTTGAAGAGTGCTGGAGCCATGGTATGTGTGCATAGCATTTAGTATATGGTTTATTCTTGTATGAAATATTGCTTGAGTGTTACTTTTTTCTATATACTTGTACACTGCACTAAATTGATTTAAGGGCTTGTCCTATAAACAAGATAAGGTGGAAAAGTCATTATCCTCCCTTAGCTCACAAACAATCTCCTCACTCACTAACCAAGCCTAATTAAAACTGAGTTGACGTTGGCCCTAGGGACATCTCGGACTCAAATAGGAGACTGGCCTAAGGGGGAAGTTGATTTGAATCTGACTCTTGTCAAATAGGTGACTAAGGTTGAGGATTGAGGGGCGAAACCCGAAGGCTAGTGGTTTGGCTTAATTAGGCCCATTGCATTTGCACAGATACCTCCCACCAATCTTGCCCCTACCTGGCCGATTAAGTTGTGGTCAGATTTAGCAATATACCCCCCCGTGGACAGTCTAACCAGTTAGGAGTCGTCTAGGTCTAAGGTTTACTCTAACTTAGGTTAGATTTTTTTTATTTGTTTGCTTTTTTTGTTTGTGTTTGACATTTCTTGTGGATATGGCTTATAACAATAATTTTTTTCAATTTTAATGGTAATTCATATTACACCCCAATCTCTTTTTTGGATATTATCAACCCGGCATATCATAACTTTAATAAACCTAGTGTGCCGGATTGGTCTTATCCGAATTAATATAACCCATACCTCCAATCTTATGACCATAATTTTCAAAATAATTTTAACTCTTCACAGAGTTAATGGGGATTCACCTCCCCGAGTCCAATGTTCAACCAACTTGTCCTCCTTGTCCACCTTGTCCAAGATATTTCCAAGATTCATACTCATTTCTACTAGTTCAAAATAGAAAACCATCCATCTTGGAAATGAGTATGCGTGAGTCCAGCAACAATCACAAATCTGACAGACTCACATTTCACACACAATTTCAAAACAAACTTCATCTTTTCAAGTCCAATCGCAACAAAACGATGAACCAATCGATTATGAAAAGATGCTTGAAGCCATGACTCAGGCTCAATCGCTCGTAATAATGACATAGATCTAATACCCAAACTCTCCATTCTCACCGTTTGACCATTTCTGATATCGCTAACCATTCTGTTAGAGCCGAAGAATCATGTTGTTTGAAAAACAAGATTTTATTTCAGCACATCCATTTGAACTTGCCCAAACTTCAAATTTTGAAAATGACATTGACAGTTTGGCAAGTTATTCCTTTCCAGAAATTGAACTTGAGAATGAATATGATCCTGAACCTCAACTTGGTGATTCAATTCTACTTCCTGATTCAATAATGATTCTGGTGTCTTCACCTGATTTTAATATTTTTCCCGAGTCAACTTAGATCCTGTGCCAATTCATCATGAAATTAAATCGCCAATCTTTTATGATCATCATATTGAACTTGACTAATTTCATACTTTTGAAAGTCCTATTGACAAATTGGCAAGTTCTCATTTTTATAAAATTGAACTCAATGAGAAATGTGACCTAGATTCTCAAATTTGTGATCCAGTTCAAATTCCTAAATCAATATTGACCCTTATTTTGTTACCCAACTTGAGTAATGTTTTAGAGTCAGTTTTGATTCCACACCTATCATTCTTGAACTTGAATCACCAATATTTAGTCATATTCTTTGTTGGGAAATAAATGTGGACTTGAGTGTCAACTTTTTGATTTGGACCAACTTCCTGAACCAATCTCGACTCCTGAACCTTTACTTGACTTAAGTCACTAACCTGAGTCGGTATTAGTTCTCGTACTTCCTAAGTCCAAGTCAATAATTCCATCTTTTCACACTCCATTTTGGGACAAGGTGTTGATAAAATGACTCCGAAATATTTATTTTGGATAAAATTTTGAAATTAGATGGGTAAAATTTTTAATAAAAATCGTTCCTATATACATCATTTTAGTGGGTTATATTAGAGAGGATTATGGTGGGGTCCTCCAAACTCCACACAAATTCGATTGGGCCACATTTCGTGGACTAATCAGACTACCACCGAAACCACCACCTTAAGGTAATATTTTCCTTCCCTTTCTTCTTTTTTTATGCATCTATGCATTAATTCATACATTGAGGACAATGCATGGGATAGGTGTGGGGGAGGGTTCTAACATAACTTAGGTTTTCTTTCTTTTAAAAAATAAAAAAATTATTATTAACATTTTCTTTACTTTTTTAAAGAAAATTTTTTGAAAATAGAAACAATATTTTGACATATTTTTGGTAAGAAATTAAGTCAATTTTAAGGAATAAGAGAATCATAATTAGGATTTCTTATACTTGGTCAAAATAAAATTATTTGTTTGATTTTTAGGGTTAGGAAGATAATTTATTAAAGTAATTTAGTCTTGATCTTTGCCTTGATGAAATATGCGCACTTTATACACTTAAACACTTAGGGTTCAAAAAAAAAAAGATTTTTATGCCTTATTAAAAAAACTATATATGTATATCTATGAAAAATAAACAAATCTAATTATTGATTAGCTAGGTGCTTTGGCCTAAGCAAGCTTTGATATTTATGCAAAAGATTATTAGATAAGTTAAAAAAAGAAATATATATCTATAAAAATCCTCTGATTAAGCTGGGTATTTGTGCCTCATAAAGCATAAGTATTCTCACCTAAAAGCGGTTCATATAATAAAATTCTTAGTTTTGTGTCCTTGTTTGCTCGAGTCCTTAAGTCCTTGGGGTGTTTTCTCACCCGGTGCCCTAAGATCGTTTGGTTTGGGAGTCACCGATTAAAGGCCTATTACATGGGCAGATAAGAAAGCCTAAAAAACTAAGGAATAATACCACCAAAAATAATATATATATATATAAATAAATAAATAAATAAAGCATAAGAGTTAGAGATAAAAAATGCTTAGTCAAAATTTCACGGTCACGAAGGTGCATATGACTTAGGGTAAAGTAATAGATTAGATGAGAAGTACAATTTGACTCCTTACTTTGATTGATAACAAATTTTTGAATAGAGACTAAGTTTAGGAATGAAAAATTCGGTGTTCCTATAACTTATAGATTATTTAATTCTTACAATAATATTTCAAATATTTTTCTTTCAAAATGTGTTTTCAAAATACTAACATTTTTCTCTTTCTTCATGGATTTTGTGGTGCAATCCACTGAAAACCATCACGAGACAAAACTCGTCCTTTAGGGAGAACCTAGAGGTTTAACGGCTTGTTGCACATGCTCAGTGCAATCGCGTGACCTGCGAAACTGGTCAATAATCTTTGTTTTTGTTTTGTTGTTTTGCTCGAGGACGAGCAAAAGATAGGAGTGGGGGTGTGATTGTACACATTTATTACATTATTCTTTATTGTATTTCCACATTTATCATATAATAAATCTGCTAAATTTCTTATTTTAAATGTCTATTTTGCAGAAGATAATCATGAGGAGAAAGAGGATAAAATCAAATAAATATCAGTTAAATTCATATTTAAGTAGATCTATTTGATTAGAGGATGATGATCCCAAATCCAGTTGGTTAAATTCAGTTTTTGGTGAATCAAGTAGTTAAAACTAAAGATCAACTGAGGATAACTTCAAATACAGAGTCCAATCCATAGAGAGAAATGGATGAGAGAAGATCAACGGATGAGATGATTCAGAAAGAAGACTTATGTGGCTACAATACTTAAGTTGATCACTCTTTCTAATTCTATCATTTGATAAGTTATATTCAGCAATCAATACGCAAATAAGCTGCAGATCAGAACTGAATATCCACATCAAATCAAGTTTGGAGATAAGGGGAGGATTCAAATTCAAAAATATCTAGCTTCTCCTATCTTTGTACTCCTCTAACCTCTGTATTTCTTCTATAAATACCTGCAATCTTAAAGGCAAAAGGGAACGACCAAGCAGAGAGGAGAAATTAGGCTACTTTGTAGTTTGTAACTTAGGTTTTTACTTTTCTTTTATGTAATTTATATTTTCTTTATGTAACTGAGAGGAGAGGAGGATTTCAGGAGGAATGAGAGCAAGCTTGTACAGAAGGTGACAGCGGTGTAAGTAAGTCTTTTCTTCTATTGTTATTTGAATCAAATCAAGTTTCTTTTTCTTCTTTTCTTATCTTTTTGTTTGCTTTCGCTTGTTGTGCTTGTGAATCCAAATGACTCTGATAGCCCTGAAGTTGCCTTGCTCTTGCAAGTGTCGTTGATGGCTTATGGTGATGGATAGTTATTCCTGTGTTAGCTTGCCCTTCATTTCGTAGTGTAAATCGGGATGGAGAAGATCCTATATGTCATACTTCGCTCGCCTTCAAGCAAATATAAATCGTTGATACGGGTCAAAGGTAAGTAGGCACCAAAGAGGTAAGTAAGTATTTCATTTAGGTTTTTCTTTCTTTTCTTTTAACTTTTAGTTTAGGTCACCAACACCACAATCTCCCAACTATTTTATCACTCTTTTCAATTTTTTTGTATATGTCATTTTCTATTTTCTCCACCTTCTTAATCTACCACCTTCTTCCTAACTTAGCTTTAACTTATTTTTTCTTTTCTTTTAAAGAACTAAAAGAATATCTTTAACCATTGAATGTAATTCAAAAGAGAACTTGCCAAAAAAGCTTCCATCGCTAGTCCCTCCTTGTGGATCATGACCTGTATAGCTACTTACTATAGCGGTAGTATTGAGTACTTGCAGTCTTTATTCTAAGTTCTGAAATATTGTATTTCTGTGTGCAGGAAAACCTCAATCATCTTCCATGTTTCTCAGCTGAGGAGGTATATCCGAGATGACCGTCATGTGGTGGATCATTCTGAGTTGGAACTTAGGCTGTACCTATTCTACACTGAGAGGCCTATGGTTATTCTAGACCGGATCACCAGAAGCAGACCATTCCACTTGTTCTGGTATCTTGGGGCAATTGATCTCCGGGAGAAGCAACATGGGAGCGGGAGGATGTCATCCACAATAGCTATCCCCACCTTTTCCATGATGATTAGGTAATTTCTTTCCCCGCCCGAATTTAAATTTCGAGGACAAAATTTTCTTATTAGGTGGGAAGATTGTAATACACTATGTGAGTATTACTAAAATTAAAATAATAATATAATAATATAAATAAATGGTAATATATGCTGGCGCTGGGGATCGAACTCGGATTCCCAGCAAGGGAGAGGAGAGAGTAGACGATTATGCCACATTGGCGTGTAATCTAAAAGCACTCGAAATTAAATTTGAACCCAATAAGCTAGTTAATCTATAATTTTCAAATCTAAACCAAATCTCCTTGAGATTTTTAGCAATCTTCAATTCTTATCTGAACTACTAAATTAAGCAATCTAAACCTAACTAGAATTCAAGTTTCTAAAATATCTAATAACCTATATAAAGACCCAAACTTTTTCTTTCTCTTCTACCTCAAGAGTAAATCCTAATCTAAACTCTCCTTACCTCCATCTCTCCCTTCTCCTCAAGTGGATCGTGAATGAAAAAGGATTTGAGGTACAGGGATTGAGGAGCATACAAGGAGGAACAACTCAAATAAGTAGATCTAACTTGTGAATTTAATTTCAGTATTTTATTTTAAAAATATTAAATTAAATTAGAACCATAAAAATAATTTATTAATTTCACTAATCTGCTACTCAACTTATCTATACCCGTATGGCAAAACTCACTGCAATATATTTATTGATTCCTAGAAACTTACCTAATAAAAATTTTGTATAATCATTATTTTAATACTCCACAAAGTCTTGATTTGAGCAAATCAAATCCTAGAAAGTAAACTCGTTTTCTATAATTAATATGATATGAATATTCTAATCAATATCATGTCTATACAAGGGTCATCCATAAGATTTTTATACATCAAAACCAATTCAAAATCTAATTAAAATACACATCTAAATTTACACACTTAAAAAATTTCTATAATTTAGAATTTAAAAAAAAAGCAGCAGATGGTCGGCCAGGCCGAGAGCAGCTCAGTCACCTGCACAGACCCAGGCGGGTCTATGCAGGGCCAGGCCGGCCACGCCACCCCGGGCCTCCGGCCTGAGCCTGCCTTGCCCGGGCCTGGCTAGCCCACTTGGTTTCGGGCTGGGTTGCATAGGGGCAGCCCCTGTGCAGCAATTCCCATAAAAAAAATTTTGGCTAATTGCAGAGGCCTACAAGCTGTTCCAGCCTAGCTCTGTATGGGCTGCCTCTTCTGGATCCATACCCGCATAACAGAACCCGACCCAACAAAAAATCTAGACCTGTTAACCTGCAGAAAAATAATTAAAATAATTAGTTAAAAATATCAAAAAATAGAGAAAAATATAAATAACTCTACAATACTTTTACTTTCTATGATAAAATTTTCAGAGAAATAGCAACATAAATTAAATTAGAATACTCCCTTTAAATTAGTTTTTCTTAATGAAAAATTCAAACCCGTTAAGAAATTTAATGTTAAAAATTCTTTAAAAACCCAACAAAAGAAATTTAAAATTAGTCAAATTAAGCCTATAAATTTCATGTAATCCAGAGGATCATATTCCCTGCCTCAAGCTAATTAATCAAAATTAAAAAAAATAAAAGATCCTAACAATTTCTATTGAAATATTTTATGTAGATTTATCATGATCCTAGGAGTTCAGTGTTTTGGATTCTGATCTAGCTCAGATGAGTGCTTTTTCCTCCTTCAGTTAAAACAAGATTTTTTTTTGTGATAAATGATTTTTTTTCTAGTTATGTAATTATTCTATAAAGTGATTTAAATGATTAAGCTAGTTTCTAGTATTTAGAAATTTTATAGTTTAATGAATTACCTCCATGTATTACCTGCAGTATATTGATGTATTCTGGTATATAATAAAGTTCACTTGTTATTGATGATAAATCTACATGATCACTACATGACATTGGTTAGAGCTTTGCCACTAAAATTTACCGGGATGACATTTGTAACATTTATCTGATGTCCATGTTATCTAACTATGGGAAAAATATTGTTATACGGTAACAACCTCGTCCTGCTTATCATGTTCCCGACATATATATCCTATTATACATGTATCACGATTTCACTTTTGATATTGTTATTGTTGTCATTACCGAGTTATCCTAATAATTTTAGGTAACATGTACATAAATAATCTTGACAACTAAATTAAACAACTTACATTGGGATTGGGGAAATTGATAGAGAAGACAACGTCTGTATTTTGGGTGAACCTATTATTTAGGTTGCGCAGCCAAAATAGGGTTCCACTGCAGGGTTCTCCTGGGGTGACTGGCACCCCGTCCTTTTCTTTTTCCTGTTATACATGTTATACATGTTCCTGACTACCTAGCTGTAGGGCCTGGTTCAGTGCCAGGAGTCTAGGTCGCGGTCCCGGGTATGTACGGGACCCACCTAAAGCATGAACAATGTCTCAAACCGATCAGCTTCAATAACTTAGGATCTCGATTGTCATGTGTGATAGGCGTAGTATGAGATGCGTCTATTACAAGTGACAGTTTGTGTTCGCTGACATAATTAATAATGATAAATTGTTAATGTATTGTGACTGACCATGATCACCCGTCTGTACATATATATAATTATTATTGACATATGATTGTACACATGACCGGATTGTATACCAGACTAGTGATATATGCTAGGTTACATATCTTGACATTAGTGGTCAGGATACCAGTTATATATCGTTCATAACTTTGTTCTTTACATTGATATTATGTTATGTTTCATTTCAGTTATCATGTTGTTATTGCTTGCATTGTTATGCATGAACACCTTTTCCTTTACACACACACACTCATTAGGTCACTTTTGATGACCCTTGATTCGCACGTCCAGGATTTTTAGACACCTTCTTATATTATTCAGGTGTTCGTGTGATCGTACGCTTCGCGAGGAGTTGGAGTTTCTCTTTTCTTGATTATAGGTATTCTTTCTCTTTTATTCATGTTATTTTTTGATTCTATCTATGTCGTCTCCAGTTGTCATTTCTTTCGTTTATTCATCTACTATCATTGTGTTAGACACTTATTACAGTTATATTGATTTATCGTAGTAGATTTTATAACTTATTCAGGTTACTTTAGGCTTAGTGTATATGTGTGGGGTATTTTCCTCGCGTATATACATCGCCAACTCTTATCGTGACTCCGTTTTCACATATTTTGAGAAGCGGAGCGTGACAAGAAATCTCCAAAGAGCTCCAGGTTAGGTCCAGAATTAGTTCTGACCCGACTATTGATCGACTGCCCGATCGACTGATCCAAATGTGCGATCGACCGCCCAGTCGACCGCTCAATGCCCTCTGTCATTATAGGACTTACTGGAAATATCGGTCGACCGCCCGGTTGACCGACCCCACTGGGATCCTCTTCCTCGTACAACCTTGGTCAACCAGGCGGTCGACTGATCCAAGCCTTGTGCATGTCGGTTGATCGCCCGGTCGACCGAAGTCCTGTCATAGAGTTAAAAAAACTCTATCTCTTATTTTTTCCTCTCTCTACATTCTAAACCTTGGTGAAGATTTTCTAAATCTGAGCCGAATCCTATGAAATCTGGGCGAAATTGACACACGATCTCGGCGAAATTGACATACGATTTCAGCTTCAGTGATTGGGCTGCACCATTTCGGCTGCCTACGTAGCCCTTACCAAGGGATCAAGCCTTTCGTAGTTCATTCACATGAGCTCCATCGAGCTCAAGCAACCGAAATGATTCAGAGCAAGTTTTACAATGATTGAACTTGACTCTAGGATGCTTGTCAAGATCTCCAGCATAATCAGAGCCCACATAATCTGTGCCTCCTACTTACTTGCAACATCCTTCGTAAAAACCAACCCAACATCTATGGTACCTTTGATATACCGCAGAATCCATCTCACAGCCTCCTAATGACCCTTGTCAGGATCATGCATGTATCTCAATACCATGCTCACAGCCTGTGACAAATCCGGTCTCGTGCACCCCATAGCATATATAATACTACCAACTGCACCGGCGTATGGAACGTGACACATGTACTCACGATCATCTATAGTCTTCGGAGACATTCTAGCTGAAAGCTTAAAGTGAGGGGTCAACGGGCTACTCACAGACTTAACTTCATCACCAATTAGAAACTTCTGAAGCACCTTCTGCAAGTAAGCTTTCTGAGCCAGACTCACTCTCCCTTTACTCTGTCTCTTTCAATTTCTATACCCAATATCCTCCTAGCTTCTCCTTGGTCTTTCATTTCGAACTCACAAGATAATTGTACTTTTAACTTATCTATCGAAGATCTGTTCTTAGAAGTTTTGACACTTTAAAAAAGACAAGATCCTAACTGGCCTAAACAATGTCTAAACTTGTTGACATTTACAAAAGACAAGTGATAGACATGCTGATTGGTCTGAACAATGTCAGAACTTGTTGACATTTACAAAAGACAAGAGATAGACAAGCTGACGACCAGTTCTGTACTTGTTGACATTTACAAAAGACAAGTGACAGGTAAGCTGACGACCAGTTTTCACCCATCTCTGAGGGACAAAGAAGCAACTTGGCAGACAGTAAGCCCGGATTGCCTCTAAACAGACCTTAGCAGGTCTAAGATGCTAGCACTTAGCATCACATGAGCCCAAAGGGACAACCTCGCTTGAGAGGCTAAGATCATCCAACTTCGCCTTGAAGCCATTCACAGTTCCGCCAGGGAACTAACTTATAGTTTCACCGAAAGTGCTCAGTTAACTCCGCAGAGAGAGTTAACTTCGCTTGAAGCCACACGCAACCGCGCAGAAGGGTATGCGGTAGCTTCGCCACAGACGATATCTAGCTCCGCTGAAGAGCTGTCTTCTGACTTCGCCACATGCGCCTTCCAGCTCCGCTGCGAGCTCGACGCAGGCAGCTCCGCTGCGGGTCTACTGTGGTCAACCTTTGACCAATTAAATCTCCAGATGAGATCAAATCTAATTAAGATTGAGATCAAATCCAATCAAGATAAAATTTGAGATTAAATTTGGCAGTTGATTGCCATAATCTCTTGACTCTCCTAAAACGAGTAAGAGGATCAGGGAAAATCCTTCAACGATATGGAAAGGATCAAAACAGATCAAGAGGATCAACTGACCTGCTATTTCTAGATTCGCAGAAGCCGACCCTAGCCTCGCAGCAAGGCTACTTTCCAGATTTAAACAGATTTGATTCAATCTGTTTCTATATTTTCAAGGGACAATTATACCCTTGCTCTCCCTATAAATAGCCCACCAGGGGCACAAGGAAAGGGCGCACACACGCAAGAGGAGCGCACGAAGACCTCGACACACGCAAGGACTTCCTCACGACTTCTCGAAAGGACGCACCGCGCAAACAAACAGAGATCTATTCTCTTGAATTCAGAGACTTTTAGAGAATCGCTTCTCTAATCAGGGTACTGATACCCTAATGCCTTCTTCTCAAGGAATTTTCGGAACCAGGCGAGAAGAAATTCCTAAGCGAGGGCGGTTTTGAGAAGTAACAAGAGGGTTCTACCAACCTTCTGTTTTCTGATTCCCCGAACCAGGCGAAAAGGGAATCTCATCGCTCGCATCGTCAAAGGGACAAAGTGGTCGCGCGCTGACCAGACTCCTATCGGCACACTTCTCCAGAATCTCTGAGGAGATCTACTTATAATCTTCTGTATTACTTGTAATTTAGCTCCTTAACTTCTCTTTTTTGTAAGTTTTCCCCTTTGCAAATCAATGGAAAACAAGATGGCGACTCCGCTGGGGATTGAATTCTCCACTGCTGAGAATCAAGTGTCACAATGTGACGAACAGACCTTCGGGTCTATCTCTGAATTCGGGAAAGCCGGTGCAGTCAGAGCTTCTCTGGCTAAATCTTCAATGCAAGTCTTAACGGAGACAGATAAGGCTCCCTGTGAGCCTACTGCGGTTCTCTGGCGCAACAAGGAAGCAAGCCCGCAGTCCAAGTCTACCACTTTCGAAAACCTGGTCGTTCATTTCGACCAAGAAAATTTTGAAGAAGTCCTCTCTGGGGGTGGTCTAATGCTCCATGCACGGAAGCATAGAAAGGTCTCCATGATCAAGGCTTCAGAACGAAAACCAGAGGCAAAATTCTGCCAACACCCTTCAGTCTCGCGTGTGGCTAGTCAGGTTCCTTGCGAACCTAAGTCTCCCTTGTCAAAGCAGACGTGGAGGCCAAAACAGAAGGCTCTGGGCAAAGCCTCAGGCGTAGCTACGCTAGAAGTGCGTCTCTCGCGCGAAGAAAAAGGCAAGATGCCTACCTGCTCCAACAATGCTTCTAGCCGCGAAGATATAAGGGCGACAGTACCTTCGCCCAATTCAAGATCAGTAGCGCCTCGTGCCAGCCTCGTTCTCACGAGCGAAGCTATTGTACCACAGCGTACGCGCGGCATCCGTAGCCGCGAAGCCCAAGTCAAAGCACAACAGCGTGCTTCGTTCACTCTTCACAGCGGAGTTAAGGGATTGTCCCTAAGTGCTGATAGCGTTGCTTATGCAGCTTTGGCGCCCAAGGGCGTTTCCAAATCTTTTAGTCGCGAGGTTAGAACCAAAGCACTATCTAAGGCCAATCGCCTTCGCAGCAGCACAGCAGATAAAGCACCACAGCGTGCTCCGCCCTCCGGTTCATCAAGCGCTATGCTCATGCTTTGTGGCTGAGTTAAGGGAAGTTCCCTAAGTGTTGACAGCGCTGCTTATGCAGCTTCAGCGCCCAAGGGCACTCCCAAGGTTCTTAGCCGCGAAGCTAGAGCTGAAGCACTATTTAGTAATAATCCCCTCGCGGGGATAAAAGGAGCAGGACATCGTCCTACGCACGATCCAAAAGAGCCTCTGCGCTAGATTGTTTAGGCCCAAGCGGCTCTGATCTACGAGAATTCTTGACAAATAAACGGAAGTTGGAATCTTTCCAAACTTCTTCCTCCTGTTGCCAACAAGTGGGATGTCAGCTGATGACACTCCACTCGGTCCATTGCCCGCTGGGACCAATCCTCGCCACTTCTCCAGGCCGACGATCAGTTTTTGATTGGCTGTCGGTACAAGCCCCGGTGAAATATCATAAAAGAAGCGTCTCATGAGACCTACCCTCTGCATCCGTCAACATGACCGGAAGAGGACGAGAGCTGCATAGGGGCAGACAAGCGTCTGACGACACTCCCTACAGCTCCCCGGATCCATATTACAGCCCAGGCTTAGGCGAAGTCTTGGTGCATGAAGAGGGTATTTTTCGAAACACCAGATCTAGGGTGGCGATACCCTACAGTTATGAACAGCCTTCTTCCTCAACGGTAGTAGCCTCGCCAGAACCAGGGAGAAGATCAGTCCAGTCATCTGATGAAGAAGATGAAGACAGTGGGTATGCCTCTTCGGTGACAGTCAGCTCAGTGCGAACAGACAGAGCATCAGTCAATATGGCTGATAATGCTAACGACGATCTTCGTCAGCGTTTGGAAGCTCAAGAGCAAACTTCCAAAACCCAGCAAGAAGCTCTGAACAACATTCAACAGATGCTCGCTCAACTCCTCAGTAACTGGAATAACAATGATGCCGGAAGCAATCACGACGAGAGAGGAACATTTTAGCAATGACCAGCAAAGACGGAGAAATCCAAGGAGGGTTCTTCTTTAGACGCTGAAGTCCTTAAGGGCCTCCAAGCTCAAATTGCATCCCTAGCTCAGAGGGATGAATTAAAGAAAGTAGGGCAGTCCGTCCTTACCCACTGGAGTGGGATTCAGTGCCATACCCACCGAAGTTCAAACCACCAACGTTGCATACGTATGATGGTAAGAGCTCACCGAATCAGCACATCTACTATTTCCGATCTCAGACCGGTAACGTTATAGACGCTGTTCATTGGCACGTTAAAGGGGGTAGCATTCGACTGGTTCCGAAGTCTCCCTCCGGGTTCCGTCAATTCCTGGATCGACCTAGAAACCCGATTCCTTTCTCATTTCTATGAGGACGATACCGAGGTAACTATGGACAAGCTCCTCTCCACCGTGCAGAAGAAGGGCGAATCTGTCCGTGACTACATTGAGTGATTCAGAAACTTGTCTTTAATGTACCCAGCAGGGATGCCATTACCCATGCTCTTACAGACGTTCTGGCATAACTTTTTAGACCAAGTAGAGGTTCGCATGGGGGCTGTCAAAGCCCATACCTGGAAAGAACTGGTCGAACAAGCTGAGATAGCCGAAAAGTCGGCTAAAAAGTTCGAACCCTCTACCCTAAAGGCAAATGGGGTATGAACAACAAAGGACGTGGCGACATAGCACAGTCTTCTCAAGCTAAAGGGAAGGAGACTATGTCCGTTGAATTGTCCAGGACGTACAGTCAAAAGCCAAGAAGAGCGGCTTCAATAATCAGGAGTCTAAGTTCCCTCCAAAATAGTACTCCTTCAGAGACGATCAGGTGATCACAATATTTCATTTACTCCACAAAGGGAATAAAATGAAGCTACCAGAGGCTCGACGTCCCAATGAGATAGGACGCACGAACGATCCCAAATATTGTCTCTACCATAGGATGATTCACCATCCTACCGACAAGTGCTATGTCCTCAAGGACAGAATTCAAGACTTGATCGACGCAGGGGTCCTGACACTGAAGGCAGAGCAGAAGTAAGTCACTGCCAATATGGTGACCCTCGAGTTTGGCAAAACCCCAAAGGTCACAGTTCCTGACGGGACCTATCCAGTCCCTGTGCCACGGCTAGAGGTCAAACATCCTGCGGCTAAAACTCAAGATAATAGAGGTCTTGTTCCCTTAACATTGGAAACAGGGAAGTTATGTGGATACACCCAGACCTCGTCCAAGACGTACAGTGGGATTCAAAGAAGCCCAAGTCAAAGGGCAAATCTTGCAATGTCATCTCCATCCTACCAGATGATGACAATCTTACGTCAGCTTCCCTCAGTGATTCTGAAGGAGAAAAGCACGCCTGCACGACGCAGGCTGATGTACCTCAGCCGATGGGTACTCGATCAGGAAAATCATACTTAAGGCAGTATGAGAAAGCTACTGACGAGGCACAACAGCAAACGACGTCAGTACAAGTACCAGCATTCGCTTCGATTCCAACCAAGGGAAAAGAGAAGCCAAAGGAAGTCCGGTTCGACCATGTCCTGAAGAAGCCTTCAGGCCCAGGGCTTGATACGCCCTTTCATTTTGACATATTGGCCCAATTGGCTAATATCCCAGCTCGTATTACTATACATGAGCTACTTCTTCTCTCAAAAGAGACAAGAGAAGCACTCAGGGATGCGCTGGCTAATTCAGAATCATTCCTGACATATATGCCAGAGACCCCTAAAGATGACGCTCAGTCTCCGTATCCTGAATGCCATCATGCACAATCAAAGGTCCCCGCTATTAGCTTCATAGCGGAAGATATGTTTCTCAAAGACAACAAGCACGATCGACCTCTGTACTATACCGGATACATCGGTTCAACATGCATTGAAAGGGTACAAGTCGATCCGGGGTCCGCACTCAGCATCATCCCCAAAAGGCTTCTCTATTTCCTTGGTATACCGCTATATAGGTTGTCTGCAACCACTACTACAATATACGGTTTCAATGCCAGGAGTAGTCATCCACTTGGAAAAATTCGACTCCGTTGCCGAATTGGGAGCCTGGAGTCAGAAATGACGTGCTATGTCATTGACGCTAACACATCATATAACCTGCTACTAGGACAACCATGGATCTACTCCAACTGGATCGTTCCCTCCACCCTGCACCAGTGCTTCAAATATGTTGAAGATAACGCGACAGTACGAACTATCTTTGCTAAAAAGCAACCATTCAAAGGGGTGAAAAATTACTTCACGGATGCTCTCCTGTATCAAGAGACTGGTGAAGCATCCAAAGAACCATTGCCAGATGATGATGAAAGTGGCAATGAGGCGGATTCAGAATCCGAAGTAGGCATGCCAGCCATTTTGATTGGTGAACTAATTATAGCATGTCTTAATAACCCCCAATGTAATACCCCTTCTGAAGATGAAGGTGAATGGGTAATTAATGATAATATTTCTTTTGATTATCCTGCGAGTGTTGGGCTGTTTGAATCCATTATGGATAGCTCTCTGCACATGCCTTTAACTAAACCAAGTGCGTCCAGTACGCCCATGGAACCTATAGAAGGGGCCGTTTTGGTCATCCCGCCATCCAAAAAAGGTCAATTACCGATAATTTTCGGTAGAACCCAACCAAAGGGACCCATGGCCGCAGATTCAAGTTCAGAATCAGTCACTCCACAATTCTTCCATTACGCACGACCAGCGCTCCATATTATGAAGAAAATGGGTATGACCTAAGGCATGGAGAGGGTCTGAATTTCGGAAAAGGAAGGCGTAGTTTGCTGCGCAACTTTGTGCCAAAAGGGAAGCCTGCAAATTACTATGATAATACACGCAGGGGGTTGGGATACGTTACACCCACATCGTCAGCAACGGTTCAATTCAAAGACGACAAACCAATTCCATCGCATTCAGCCTCATCCTCCGAGTGGGACTCAGATGTTAGCATGGGAAGGATGTTCGAAAATCTCACCGTTAATATGACTTCAAGCAGTCAATTGGAGCTTGCGGAAGCTACTGATGAGGAACCATGGGCCCAGCAATTAGATCTCCAATAGGAAAAAGATTCGAACTGCGCGAACCACCTACTGAAGACAAGGTGATGCAGGTCAACTTGGGAAGTCAAGATCACCCTAAACCCATCTTTATAAGTGAAACCTTATCACTTACATAAAAGGAAGAATTGATAATACTCGTAAAGGAGTATATAGACGTCTTCGCATGGAACTACGAAGACATGCCCGGACTTGATCCGCAAGTAGCCATGCACCGTCTGAATATCAAGCCTGACGCCAAGCCAGTCAAGCAGCAACAACGTCGGTTTCGCCCGAACATTATGGAAGCTATAGAGGCCAAAGACCATAAGCTCATTGTATGTGGCTTCATACGGGAGGAACAACATCCAGATTGGGTTGCTAATATCGTCCCCGTCCTCAAGAAGAATGGGAAGATATGGATCTGCATCGACTACCGTGATCTCAATACGGCTTATCCTAAAGACGAATTCCCACTGCCCATCACCGATGTCATGATTGACAACACCTGTGGATTCGAAAGAATGTCTTTCATGGACGGCTTTTCAGGGTACAATCAGATTAAAATGTAACCTGACGATGAAAAGCATACTTCGTTCCAAACACCCTTGGGGGTATACTGCTATACCGTAATGCCCTTCGGACTGAAGAACGCCGGAGCGACCTATCAGCGGGCAATGAGTATAATCTTCCGCGATCATCTCCAAAAAACGGTAGAATGCTACGTTGACGACATTGCTGTCAAAAGCAGCAATAAGAATGACCATCTTCGTGACTTGAAAACGATGTTCGACATAATGCGGGCTCATCAACTGAAAATGAATCCGACAAAATCCTTCTTGGGAGTGTCAAGTGGCAAGTTCCTTGGGTTTATTGTTACATCAAAAGGGATTCATCTTGACCCAGATAAAGTCAAAGCCATTCAGAGCATGCATCCACCGAGGAATCTCAAAGAACTCAGAGGCTTGCAAGGTAGACTGGCTTATATTAGAAGATTCATTGCAAATCTCTCAGGCCGCTGTCAACCATTCACCCAACTCATGAAAAAGGGTGCTTCCTTTGTATGGGATCAAGCTTGTCAGGAAGCTTATGAAGACATCAAGAGATATCTCACAAAACCACCAGTCTTAGTGGCCCCCACATCAGGGAAACCATTCTTACTTTATGTGAAAGCTATGGAATATTCTCTTGGTGCCCTCCTTGCTCAAAAAGACGACAATGGTCACGAGCAGGCCATTTATTATCTAAGCAGGACTCTGATAGGAGCAGAATCTCGCTACAATCCTATCGAGAAAGAGTGTTTAGCTCTTGTCTTTGCCGTTCAGAAGACACGACATTATTTGGTCGGCCAAACCATACATGTCATCTCCAGAGTGAATCCTTTGCGTCTTCTCATGACGAAGCAGGATCATTGAATCAAGATTAGCTAAATGGGCACTCCTTTTGTCTCAATACGACATGATCTTTATCCCTCAGAAGACGGTTAAAGGTCAGGCCCTTGCAGAGTTCTTGGCTGCTCATCCAGTCCCAGAAAACTCAAAACTTTACGAAGAAATTCCGGACGAAGTCTTCGAGTCTAATACAACCTCAGAAGAGGAAGTTTGGCAGATGTTCTTCGATGGAGCTTCACGAATAGGCCCTAAAGGCAAGATCATTGCCGGAGTGGGGGTTGTGTTTATCTCCCCACAGAATCATGTCCTCCCCAGAGCATTTTCCCTGACAGAATCATGCTCCAACAATGTAGCAGAATATAACGCTCTACTTATTGGCCTTCAGCTCGCCCATGGAATGGGGGTACGCTACCTTGAAGCTTACGGTGATTCGAAACTGATTATCAATTAGGTTAAAGGCGAATATGAAGTTCGCCACGAGGATTTGGTGCCTTATTACCACACGGTCATCGAATTGGTTAATCTGTTTGAAGGCTTCTACATCGGGCACGTGTCTCCATCTCAAAACACAAAGGCGGACGCTCTTGCATCATTAGCAACAATACTAGCCCTGCCAGCCGATACCGAGTATCACCTCACAGTGGCAACTCGACACCTTGTATGCTCTAAGCATTTGTTAAGAACCCAAGAAGTCTATAATGTCTCCACGGATCTTGAGCTGAGAGATTAGCGATTTCCTCTCATCGACTATGTCTTACATGGTCTGCTACCAGACGAGCCTAAAGAAGCGGCATCTATCAAACGAAGGTCTCTCCGCTTTCACTATGATCCAACTCTGAACACACTTTATCATCGTTCATATGACGGGGTCCTCCTCCATTGCCTTTCTAATTCAGAGGCACAGGAAGTGCTTAAAGAAGCACATGACGACATTTGCGGAGCTCATCAGCCAGGTCCAAAGCTCAAAGACAGATTGCATAGGCTTGGATACTATTGGCCAACCATGATAGCCGATACCATCCAGTATGCACGGAGGTGCAAAGCATGCCAAATTCATGCGGATTTCATACACCAGCCCCCGGAGTTGCTCTACCCAACTGTCACTTCATGGCCATTTGAAGCATGGGGAATCGATGTCGTAGGGCCAATCAGCCCCTCTTCGACGAGAGGTCATCGGTTTATCTTAGCAATAACCGATTACTTTTCAAAATGGGAAGAAGTTATACCACTGGTTGAAGTCAAAACTTCAAACATGGTTAATTTCATCAAACACCACGTTATCCATCGATTTGGTATCCCTAGGCGGATCATCCATGATAACGGTCCCCAATTCATAAGCTAGGTATTCTATCGGTTCTGCGATAAATACCGAATTCAGAATGTGGCTTCAATTGTCTATAATCCCGCCGCTAATGGCTTGGCGGAAACATTCAACAAAACGATCATCAAGCTACTCAAGAAATTCATCTCCTCGAATAAGCGAGATTGGGATGAAAAGCTTGGTGAATGTCTTTGGGCCTACCGAACCACGGTTCGAGCCCCCACAGGCAATACGCCTTTTTCTCTGGTGTACGGGTGTGAAGCAGTCATACCATTGGAGATCCAGATGCCGTCATTACGAGTCGCTTTAATGACTAAGATCACATCAGAGGACAATGATCGGTTGCGCCTTCAAGAGCTCGAAGCCCTGGATGAAAAGCGACTACAAGCTCAGCAACACATCGAGCTGTATCAAGCTCGAATCTCAAAAGCCTTCAATAAGAAGGTCAAACAAAGAGTCTTCCAGAAAGGAGATTTGGTTTTAGCCGTCAGACGACTGATGATTATGACGCACAAGACCAAAGGCAAATTTCAACCTAAATGAGAAGGACCATTCATAATAGAAACAGTCTATTCAAACGGAGCATACCGCCTTATGACTTCAAAAGGCGATTTACTCATGATGCCGATCAATGGCAAGTTCTTAAAGAAGTATTATCCCTGATTAAGGATCCTTCTCATGATCAAGTTAACACTACACCTCTGATCAAGACCTTCATATCCAAGGTACACGCAAAGAGAGCCTCTCTCTTCCTCCAAATGGGATCATACAACCATAAACCAGTAGGAACCTGGCCATACACTGGTTATCTCAAAGGAGAATCAAGGTTACACATGCACTAACCACATGATCCAACACCTTTAACGGTTAAGGATAGAGGAAAATGTTGGCCTTTAAGCCCAACATAAGTCCTCGACAACTCATCATGCTGAGGGGAATAGCATGGCTAGCCCAGCTCAAACGGTAGTTGGTAAAGGCATATCAAACCTGTTGACAGGTGGGGATTTGCTAAAAATCCTAAGGGACCTGTTCCCATTTGATTCCCTCTCCAAATTCACTTACCAATTCTCATCCATGGAATAGTAAGACCACATACAAAGATCTTTTCATCCATTTCGCTGTTATGTTAACATTAAACCTATGACAGTGATCACCTTGAGCTTGGTGGTATCTCAATCGGTTTTGTCATTGCGACCTCTGAACCGGCAGATAGCCAAGTCTCAATTTCGAGCTTGTTGACATTTAAAAAAGACAAGTATCACCCTTTTAGTCCGACAAGGGCTATTTCGAGCTTGTTGACATTTACAAAAGACAAGTCTCAATTTTGAGCCTGTTGACATTTACAAAAGACAGGTCTCGATACTTGTTGACATTTATAAAAGACAAGTATCACCCTTTTAGTCCGACAAGGGCTATTTCGAGCTTGTTGACATTTACAAAAGACAAGTCTCAACTTCGAGCCTATTGACATTTACAAAAGACAGGTCTCACCTCTCAGTCCGTCAAGGACTAACTTTGAGCTTGATGGCTTCTCAACCGGTTATGTCATTGCGACCTCTGAACCAGCAGATAGCCAAGTCTCAATTTTGAGCTTGTTAACATTTACAAAAGATAAGTCTCAACTTCGAGCCTGTTGACATTTACAAAAGACAGGTCTCACCTCTCAGTCCGTCAAGGACTAACTTTGAGCTTGGTGGCTTCTCAATCGGTTATGTCATTGCGACCTCTGAACCGGTAATTCAGCAACTTACGGACCGCAGCCACGTAAGTCCTCAGCCATGAACATCCTTCGAATCGGCGGAGAAGCGCCGTTCGAACACCTTCTGGGGGGTCCTCTCCGGCTTCAATCAAGGAGGGACAGTGAAGGGCAAACCACGCCATTAAATATGAATACGCAGACCTATTCTGGGGTTCGGTCCGTCTCTGGGCAAAACAGTCCCCTTTCCCCGCTTCGTCAAGGGCGGCCTACAGAAAGCCTCCGTCAATGCACGAAGGCCTCTCTGAATACAGCACACCATGGCCGGAAGAAATCCCAGAGAACGACCATGGACTAGACGAATAGCAGGCAGCAGGATAGTCGGATGAATGACGTCACCCGACAAAGATGGCACCACGCACCTCTTTAACCAGACCGTCAAGAAACCAGCCAGCAGTGCCTTCTGGGACATCGGCCGACGAGCCTGGTGATGGAAACTTCGAAGGATATCACCTTTCTCATAGGGGCCGTCGTCTTCTTCCACAATTAGATCCCCTTGAGAATGCTTTTGCATCCGGCTAAAGATGTCTTCGTCAGCGACTCCACAATGAGCTGCTTCAGGAGTGTTTTCCGTATCGGGGAACAAATACTCTCCCCAGCTCTTCAAGCTGCATGAAGTTCCTTTGCTGCTTCCATGCATACTTGAGCAAATGTACAAATGGCACATTAACTCCTGGTAGGTCTCAAATAAGGCGGGCTCCTGCTTCTCCAGAAGAGCCAATTCCGCCTCGCACGGGAAGTATTCTTCATATGGGAAAGATCCCAAGGGCAGAGCAGAGATTTCCCACATCTCATGCAGAGCCATACCCAATTTGCTAACAGGGGTGAAGAAGGTCCCTGTAGCCGGGCAGTATAACTCAAAGATGGCGTAGAAGTTCGCTACGCTCATCTGAATACCATCGCAGGTCGCCCTAACGGCCTTATGAAGATTAAGCCTCTCCAGATCCTCCTCGAAATGAGTAAGGACATATAGAGTCAAATCCCTCCACCATGCCTTCGGAGGGTGAATCCACCCTGGAGTTCTGAAATCAGTGGCGGGATAGTTGCCACGAACCTTGAAGAATTGATTCCCAAAGGTCTGCGCCACCACAGGATTTTCTCCCACTGGGATGTCTCGTGATACATTCCCAGGGTGTAGACCCATTATGCAACAAGAAGGGCCCATCCTTGTGTAGCCGGGTGAGGGAAGTATCAATTTCCCTACGTGGACGGATTCAGTACTCGACTCACTTGCCACGGCATCTTCCGAGCCTTCGTCACGCATTGGAAGAAAGACAAAGGAAAATGCCGCTTGCTGGACGAAAGATAAAACTTCTCGCCATCTAATTAGAAAATCCACTGCCCCTCTCCGCCTAGCAGCTGGCTATCATAGTCTGGCGCCGCATCCCCAAACATGAAGTCAGGCTTCCGATAGACTCGTCGGTCAAAATCTTCAAGGGAAGCAGTAGTCAGGATGCTCCTCATGGTGCATTGATCCCCACCGTAAATAAGCGTGTCTCAAGCAGGAGAGCTCCGCTCGCTGAACAGAGAAGCCTGCCCTTGGAACTACAGGCCAACATTGCTGTCTAATCCCTTGGCCGTCCCAAATAGACTGTTCAAAGGACCAGGAGTGTAGTGCACTGCAAGAACAAAGAAAAACCATGATTAGTTCATCAACCGAACAAGGCTTGAAACAAGAAAGCAAATTTGACAAGGCATAGCCTCGCTTTCTGAACGAAGCTGGCCTAACGATAGCTTCGCCCCGAAGATTAGCTTCACGGCTGCAGGGTAACCCCGCATCCCACACGAAGGCAGGATGCAGGAAAATATCCAAGTGTTAGTTTCACTCTGGAAGCTTAGCTTCGAACAACAGAATGCGACAAAGCCCCAAGGGCTAACTTCGTCAGAAGGGCATTACGGTCCTTTTCTGTCAAATTTCAAAGGACAGCTTCGCATCCTGTCATTCAACAGGATGTGAACCACCCAAGGGATAGCTTCGCTTGGAAGCTTAAAGAAGAACTCTTCAGTTCTTGGATTCCCGATCAAGGAAACAAGGAAAATTCAGGGAATCGGACTCCCTAAGATTACAAGATCATGATCGATCTCGTTCTGGATTCATTTAAGGACAGCCAGAAATTGGCTTTAAAGGAGAGACGACAGTCTCTAATCAAAAGGGAAAGTTCCCTACCGGCAATTGGTCGTTCGATGACCGGAGGAGGAGAAGGACCCTCCATTACAGAGGTTGCGACCACTTTTCCCGCTCGTCTCTTGGGAGCCATTGAAGAACTGTGGAAGTTCTTAAACTCTTGAATGAAGAGGAAAGAGGAAGAAAAAAGAGTCAAGTGCTCTGTAAAAAAATTTTAAAGAGAAGTAATCCTTCCTCTCTCAGCCCGATCGGGCTTTTATAGGCCGAGGAGCGCATGAAACGACGCCTCGAAAACAGTACAGGCTATCGTTTCAAATTAATTTGAAACGGCACCTAAAGCGCCTTCCCGAGAAGCACTGATTCAGCCCCACTAAGGGCTAACTCCGCCACGAGTCAAGTGCGGACTTAGCGCGACGTATCGATTACTTCGCCGCAAAGCCTGCCTTAGCTCCGCTAAAGGCACAGTCCGAACTTCGCGGAAAATTTATGCTAGCTTCGCTGGAAGCTCGTCCCTGATTCAGAAAGGATTGCCCTTAACTTCGCATGGCTCCGCTGAGTCAATTCAAAATGAAGGCAAAGCAAAAAATCAAATGAGCAGAAAATGAACTTTCATTGATTTAAAAGGAAAAGTACATTGATACTACATCAAGGTTGTGTTTCATACAACAGAGTCATTTGCTCGAAAGGCATACAAGTGGTCCTAACTACTTTCAAGCCAAACCAACTGGACACGAAAGGCCTTCCTCCTGCACAAGGTCGTAATCCTTCACGAAACAGATGGTGCCACCAGGACATGGCCGTAGTCCTTCGCGGAACAGATGGTGCCACTAGGACATGGCCGTAGTCCTTCGTGGAATAGATGGTACCACCAGGACAGGGCCGTAATCCTTCACATAATGGCAGACTGTGCCACTAGGAAGCTGGACCTTCTTTGATCAAAACTAGCAAAGGACTGATCGCCACCAGCAAGTTGGATCTTCCTTGATGAAAATTGGCAAGGGAAGGATCCGAGACCTTACAGGTGACGTCCGCTTTCCCGAAGTGCTGCCAGCCTCGCCTCGAAGTGGATCATCTCGGATAAGCGACTGCCAACCTCTTCTGGAACGCACATCAGCTGCCCCAGTTTGTTCCTCCTGCTTAAGATTAAAGTTTCAACTGGAAAAGCAAGAGGCAACTTCTTGATCTCTTTCATCAAGTCAAAAGATTGACGAACATAGCTCACTGCAATGAAAACTGAAATAAGTTAGCAGTAAGTCAAAGGAAAAGCTGCAAAAACGCTAAGTCAAGTCCTTTGGGGCGAAGCAATTTATAGCCGATTCAGTTAAAGATTGATTTCAGTTAAAGCAGAGGATAGCCTCGCTTGCACAGTGATGATGGGCTAGCTCAGCAAAAGCCAAGTCCTAACCTCGTCTATATGGCTAAGCCAGACTGATCCTGAGAGACGCAATCTTAGCCCCACCTATATGGCAAGACTGGCTCAACTTTGAAGAGACTTAAGTCCCAAGCTTTGCTTGTGTGGCGAACTTAACAAGCATGCAATTATCTTCCTCTATTCAAGTGATAGTTTCACTAGAAAACAGGGATGAAACCCTTCTCTGCAGATCAGTCAGATACAAAATGAAGAACAAGGGAAATCAATCCCTGAGGCAGCTGTTAAAGCTGAATTAAGGGAGATAAACTCCCTAAAGACATTTGTCCATGGGTAAAGTCTCTGGATGACCGAGACTTACCGGTCCTTGGCCGGATAATGACTAGAGTGGGCATCCCCACTAGTTCAGAGATCTGAGTATCTCTCTCTAATAACCAAGAGAAGAGAAGAGCAGACCACTTCTCTTCAGAAGACCTCAGGTGTCCTATTTATAGGCCTCATGGCCTGAGCGCTGCCGCTTCAAACATGGAAGCGCGAGCGCATTTAAAGGCATTTATTGAGCCTTGAAAAAAGGAACGGTTTTCCTCGAAACCGTGCAAGGAGGAAGTGATCTCCCTCATAAAGGCATTTATTGAGCCTTGAAAAAAGGAACGGTTTCCCTCGAAACCGTGCAAGGAGGGGATATTCTCCCTCGAAAACACACAAGGGAATGATCTCCCTCGATTAATGCAAGAGAAGTCATCCTTCTCGTGACTGGCCAAAAGCAGTTGGCCTTGGGAAAGGGAAGATATTCCAAAGCGAACCTATTCCGGGAGCCTCAGACGCGGAGCTACCCAGATGCGGAGTTACCCAGATGCGGAGCTACCCAGATGCGGAGCTACCAAGACGCGAAGCTAACCAGAGTCGCGAATCTACACGATTCTTTGGCGAATCTATCCTAAAGCAGGATTAAAAGCGAAGCTGAACTCAACCACCATGGCGACGTTCGTACTTCACATACCACCGATCAAAGCAATTCAAAGTATTTCGAAGTCTGAGCCATTGCAGACTTTCGAAAACTTTGAAGGGGGTCTTGTTGACACTTTAAAAAAGACAAGATCCTAACTGGCCTAAACAATGTCTAAACTTGTTGACATTTACAAAAGACAAGTGATAGACATGCTGATTGGTCTGAACAATGTCTGAACTTGTTGACATTTACAAAAGACAAGAGATAGACAAGCTGACGACCAGTTCTGTACTTGTTGACATTTACAAAAGACAAGTGACAGGTAAGCTGACGACAAGTTTTCACCCATCTCTGAGGGACAAAGAAGCAACTTGGCAGACAGTAAGTCCGAATTGCCTCTAAACAGACCTCAGCAGGTCTAAGATGCTAGCACTTAGCATCACATGAGCCCAAAGGGACAACCTCGCTTGAGAGGTTAAGATCATCCAACTTCGCCTTGAAGCCATTCACAGTTCCGCCAGGGAACTAACTTATAGTTTTGCCGGAAGTGCTCAGTTAACTCCGCAGAGAGAGTTAACTTCGTTTGAAGCCACACGCAACCGCGCAAAAGGGTATGCGGTAGCTTCGCCACAGACGATATCTAGCTCCGCTGAAGAGCTATCTTCTGACTTCGCCACATGCGCCTTCCAGCTCCGCTGCGAGCTCGACGCAGGCAGCTCCGCTGCTGGTCTACTGTGGTCAACCTTTGACCAATTAAATCTCCAGATGAGATCAAATCTAATTAAGATTGAGATCAAATCTAATCAAGATCAAATCTGAGATTAAATTTGGCAGTTGATTGCCATAATCTCTTGACTCTCCTAAAACGAGTAAGAGGATCAGGAGAAATCCTCCAACGATATGGAAAGGATCAAAACAGATCAAGAGGATCAACCGACCTGCTATTTCTAGATTCGCAGAAGCCGACCCTAGCCTCGCAGCAAGGCTACTTTCCAGATTTAAACAAATTTGATTCAATCTGTTTCTATATTTTCAAGGGACAATTATACCCTTGCTCTCCCTATAAATAGCCCACCAGGGGCACAAGGAAAGGGCACACACATGCAAGAGGAGCGCACGAATACCTCGACACACGCAAGGACTTCCTCACGACTTCTCGAAAGGACGCACCGCGGTACAAACAGAGATCTATTCTCTTAAATTCAGAGACTTTTAGAGAATCACTTCTCTAATCAGGGTACTGATACTCTAATACCTTCTTCTCAAGGAATTTTCAGAACCAGGCGAGAAGAAATTCCTAAGCGAGGGCGGTTTTGAGAAGTAACAAGAGGGTTCTACTAACCTTTTGTTCTCTGATTCCCCGAACCAGGCGAGAAGGGAATCTCATCGCTCGCATCGTTAAAGGGACAAAGTGGTCGCGCGCTGACAGACTCCTATCGGCACACTTCTCCAGAATCTCTGAAGAGATCTACTTGTAATCTTCTGTATTACTTGTAATTTAGCTCCTCAACTTCTCTTTTTTGTAAGTTTTCCCCTTTGCAAATCAATGGAAAACGAGAAGTTATTAGTATATCATTCATGTATAAGAGTAGATAGATATACTCACCGCTTGGTAGCTTGCGAAAGTAAACGCATGGGTCATATAAGCTCCTGGTGTAACCACGACCACACATAAACTTGTCGAAGCCCTTATACCACTGTCTCGGTTACTGCTTCAGTCCTTATAGCGACCTCTCAAGTTTACACACCAACTTCTCCTTCCTTGCAACTTTAAACGCCAATAGTTGTGTCATGTAGATCTCTTCCTCAAGATCGTCATGCAGGAAGGTGATCTTCACATCGAGCTAATTCAGCTCATAGTCATATATTGTGCTGCAAGTGCCAACAGTATGCGAATGGAAGAGTGCTTCACAATAGGTGAGAATATCTCATGGAAATCTATACCCTCTCTCTTAGCATAGCCCTTGGTTACCAGTCTGGCCTTGTAACGCACACTACTATTTGGAGATCCTTCTTTCTTTGCATAAACCCATTTGCATCCAATGGCTTTCTTCCCTTTGGGCAACTATGCGAGTTCCCATGTGTCATTTACAAGGAAAGATTCAATCTCCCCCACAATAGCCTTCCTCCATAATTCAGACTCAGAGCTTAACTCTGCTTCTCTAAATTTACTTGGAACACTATCTTCCACGACCTTTACTGGAAGTGCATAGGCCACAACCATATCCAAAAAATGAGTAGGCTTTCGCATATTTCTTTTGGGCTTGTGTGCAGCAATTAAATCCGGGACCTGATCCTCTGGCTCCGGATCCTCAATCATATCATCTGTATCTTCCTCTTCCTATACATGACGCTCGAACTGTGTCATAACAGTCGGCACCCCAAACGATACAATACTATTTGGAGATGGTGAAGATGCATCACTCTCCACCCTTTACGATATTCCCTCGATCTAGCCATTCTCCACCTGCTGAGAGCTTGAAGTCTTTACCATAGAAGACTCACCAAAAGTGACATCTCTGCTCAAAGCTATCTTTCGGTCTTCAGAGTCCTATAACTTGTATCTTTTCACTCCTCCTTTGAACCCTAAAAACACGACCTTTCTAGCTTGTGGCTTCAACTTCCCATCACTCACATGATAATAAACCGAACATCCAAATACACTGCGCATGTCATAATCTGTAGCAGCTTTGCCTGATCACATTTCCATCGGAGTCTTTTTTCTATCACAGATGATGGCAATCTATTATAAGATGACTCGAATAAGTCATCGCTTCAGCCCAAAAGGACTTGTTCAATCCACTATTTGACAACAAGCAACGTATCTTCTTCAGTAATGTACAGTTAAATCTTTCTGCCACCCTATTCTGTTGTGGAGTTTCTCTATCTGTGAAGTGTCACTCAATGCCTCATCACAGCACAACTGTAGAAATGGATCACTCTTGTACTCTCCTCCATTATCAGACCTACGTATCTTTATCTTTCTATCGGTTTGCAACTCCATTTTTTTCTCCACTCCACAAAGATACCTAAGACTTTGCTTCTATGCGACATGGTGTACACCTATTTGGCCTAGAGTAATCATCCACAAAGGAGACAAAATAATGTTTCCCTCCTTGAGATGCATTCTTAGAGGGACCCCAAATATCTGTATACACATAGTCAAGAATTCCCTTAGTACGGTGAATCGCAGTGCCAAACTTCACCTTGGTCTTCTTGCCCAATACACAGTGCTCACAGAATTTCAACTTGCAGATCTTTGCACCCTTCAATAAGACTTACTTTGCGAAGGCTTGCATAGAATTCTCACCTGCGTGACCATATGTCATAACTGAGTAGCATCTACATCTGAAACCACTGAAGTAGTCAAAGAACCTATGACTGTACTACCCTTCGAGTAATACAAGTTCCTGTTTTTGATCTCCTTCATCACAACCAAGAACCCTTTCGTGACCTTGAGAATTTCATTTTCCAATGTCATCTTGAACCTGTCGACTCCACAGCTCCAATTGAGATGATGTTCTTCTTCATCTGAGGAACATATCTCACATATGTCAAATTCCTAAACACACTATCGAACATTTTGATTCGAACGGTACCTATCCCAATCATCTGACATGTGGCGTCATTTCTCATGATTACTATGCTAATATCCAACTTCTCTAAGCTAGAAAACCATTCCCTCCTGGGACATATGTAATAGGTAGCCCCCGTATCCAATAGCCACTCTAAAGCATCCGAGTAACATATTGACGGTGTGATAGAGAGTAAGAAAGCAGAAGAATCAGATTCATTCCCATCTGACTTGGCGATATTCACCTCTGATGTATTTTCTCCTTCATTTTGTTCTTCTTATTGAGCTTGGGACAATCTTTCTTCCAATGATCAGACTGTTTACAAAATGCATACTGATCACAAGTTAAACTACGGTTGCCATATCATGACCTAGATTTCGATCTAGTACAATTTTCTCTCCTTTGATTTGGACTTCTTTCTCTCACGATTAATGCCTCTATCGATGTACCACCAAGAGATTCCTTATCCTTTCTTCTCAACTCGAGATTTACAAGGGTGGTAGTGACCTCACTATAGCTCACTGATGTTCTTCCATTTATCAGGGTGAGGACAAATATCTTATATCCCTCATTTGGGCTGGGCCTGCGCCGCCATATATAAAAAAAAAAAGAAAGAGAAAAGAAAGAAAGAAAGAAAGAGATAAAGAGAGAAAGGTGAATTTGCATATTAAAATAAAATAGTTAAAAATATCAAAAAACAGAGAAAAATATAAACAATAGTCTACAATAATTCTACTTTTTATGATAAAAATCTTAGTCTAATACCAACATAAATTAAATCAAATCACCCACTTTAAAACAATTTCTCCTTAATAGTAAATCTAGACCCGTTAAGTATTTTAATTATTTAAAGCATATTAAAAATCAACCAAAAATTAGAAATTGGTTTACGTTAAACCTACTAAATTCATTAAACTTAAAGAATCATATTTCTAACTCCCAAACTAATTAATCAAGATTTAAACTCCTTAAAATATCCTTTTAAAAAAAATCTAACAATTGCTATTGAATGAACTATGTAGATTTATCGGGGCCTTATGATTTCAGTGCTTTGGACTTGGGATCGAGTTCAGGTGAGTATTTTCTTTTCCTTTTATAATTCTATTTTTGTGAGTGTTCTCTTTCTTCTTCAAATAAATAAGAATTTTGTGATGTTCTTCCTTCTTTCTGTTAAACAAAAGAATTTTGTGAGTGTTCGTTCTTATGCATTTCCTTATTTACCGTCGTCGGTATGTATTTACATGTTACACTTATCATTTCATGTGACTTTCTGTTATATTTTACCAGTTTGATTGTTTGTACTACTTCATGAGACATCCATGATTGTTCACTTTATTTACGTAGTTGATAGGAGCTTGTATCAGCGTCATTTCATGTATTGGTAGTTTATCGTTGTTGGGTTAGGCCTAGTTTTGATACACCTTAGACAGTGACTTGACTCAGCTCGATCTTGAGGTTGATATAATTGGTATTAGTTATCAGATTTGATATTCATGTATTTGGTGATTATTTTTGACCAGAACTCTTTTAGATATTGTGGACAAGTATATATGACGTCTCTATTGATATGAGACAACTTAGAGATACCACAGATAATGGATCAGATGTGATTGATGTTAGACATTTTTGGACTCGATGTTTTGTCATTGGGATATTAGTATTCTTGCTAGTTCTTATTTAGTTATTTATCCTTCTGGATTCGGATTTAGTTGTGAGGAAAGTTGGACTGTGTTTGGATTGATCTTGAGTTAGAGTTGCTCTGGATTTATATTCTTTATAATGAAGCCTGATCTGCATTAAGATGAGATTGACGTAGCTGGATTTATAGTTGTGAGTATTTGGGATTTATTTAGATGATATTTTGTTGATGTTAATTATCAGAAGTAGATATTCTAGACCAAATGTTGTTTGAGGATGATTCCCTTACTTCGTTATGATTTCAGTATTTGTAGACTTATTGATCTCGAGGATATACCATGTGCTTTATGTTTAGTTATTGATTAATTCAGTTATGGAGATAGAGTTATTATGAGAATGGTTTCATTGATATCGGTGATCATATTATATGTTCGGAGTTTAATGGTAAGCTATTGAGATTCGGATATATCAGTAACTTAGAGGATAAATATGTCGATGATTTTGAGGACCTGAGTTGATTATATACATTGCCCAGATTATTCTATTCATGAAAATAGGTCATTACTCATCCTGAATATCTTGATTTACCTGAGAAACTTGACTGATTATACTTGGTATCTACCTGATAACTATCATGTCCATGTTACCATTAATTGCTGGGAAAATATTGTTACACGGTAACAACACTTTCATGTTATACTTGTTACATATTCCTGTTATATCAGTATTCTGTTCACTGACATTATATATCCTGTTATACCGGCATCCTGATTACACATGTTGACGTTGTTACCAGAACTATCACCGAGTTATCCCAGTGATCTAAGTAACATGCACATTAAATAATCTTGATAAACTAATAACATGATATTAAACAACTTACACTGGGATTGGGGAGATTGATGGAGGAGACAACATATGTATTTGGTGGACCTAGAATTTAGGTTGCGCAACTGAAAGAGGGTTCTACTGCAGGGTTCCCGTGAGGTGACTGGCACCCCGTCCTGTTCTTGTTCCTATTATACATGCTCCTGACTATCTTGCGGTAGGTCCTGGTTCAGCGCCAGGGGTCTGGGTCGTGGTCCCGGGTATGCATGGGACCCACCTAAAATACAGACAATGTCTCCAACCGATCAGTTTCAATAACTGAGGACCTCGATTGGCGCGTGTAATAGGCGTAGTATGGGATACGTCTATTACATGTGACAATTGGTGTTCGATAACATAATTAATAATGATAAACTGTTAATGTATTGTAACTGACCGTGATCACCCGATTGTACATATATATAACTATGATCGACATATAATTGTACGCATGGCCAGATTGTATACCAGACTAGTGATATATGCTAGGTTACATGTCTTGACATTAGTGGTCAGGATACCAGTTATATATCGTTCATAACTTTGTCCTTGACATTGATTATTTTGTTATGTTTTATTTCAGTTATGATGTTGTTATTGCTTATGTTGTTATACACGAATACCTTTCCCTTTACACATACACTCATTAGGTCGCTTCTGACGATCCTGGATTCGCACGTCCAGGGTTTTTTGGAATCTTCTTATATTGTTCAGGTATTTGTGTGATCGTACGCATTACGAGGAGCTGGAGTCTCTCTTTTCTTGATTATAGGTATTCTTGATCTTTTATTCATGTTATTTCCTGATTCTATTTTTATCGCATCCTGTTGCCATTTTTTTCTTATATTCATCTGCTATCATTGTGTTAGATATTTATATGTCATATTGCAGTGATATTATTATATCATAGTATATTTTTTTAACTTGTTCAAATTACTTTAGGCTTAGCGTGTATGCATGGGGTATTTTCCTCGCGTATATACGTCGCCGACCTTCATTGCGACTCCGTTTCCTCCTACTTTGGGAAGCGGGGCGTGACAGAACTCAACAAGATCAAAGTTTTGTCTTCCTCATCTGTCACGACATCAACATTCGCTAGATCCGCAAGAAGCTTTGTATAAGTGTTTGAAACCCCTCTTCAACTGGAAACGATACAGTCTTCTTTTCAAATGTAAGCGATTCTCGACGCTCTTCGTCAAATATTTACTCGCAAGGGTCTCCTAAATCTTCTTTGCAGAAGTCTCATTCATCACATCATATTTTAGGTCTTGTGATAAACATGATCTAATTACTCCACAAGCTGTTCTATTCATTTTCTTTCAAATCTTCTCTTCCATCTCTTCCGGCCTCTCTTCAATTCGAGAGCATCCTTCAAATTTTGCGCATTTAGCACATCCAGTACCTCACATCTCCACAATCTAATATTATTTGTGCTATCAAACTTTACCACATCAATTTTTGTATGGTGATAATTTTATATATTCTTCATAACAAAAGAACTACTCTCATTGGATGTTTCTTCGGCCATTTCTACTCCAATTCAACCAACCATGCAAGTATAACATATATGGAATGATCTACGAGATAAAGATAAGATTTTTACCTTCAATTAAAATCATAAGAAGAGGTTCCAATTGATCTCTCCCACCCAATTGTAGAAGATGAGATCCAACACAATAAAAATCTGATTTTTATCCACTCCAAGCTTGAGATCTTCAAGAACCAAGCTCCAAATCAAGATCCATTCTACCAAATGAAGCCCAAGCATTGCCTAGAGCTCTAATACCACTTGTTGGTCCTCTAGCATGCCAATAACACAAACCTTAGATGCACAAATACACACAAAGAAAGCGGGAGATAAGGGTTCACGAGGTTCGGCAAGATGCCTACATCTCTGGGGCAGAAGAGAGAGAGAGATCTATTGATATGCACAAGATTATAAGAAAATTACAATTAGTTCTCTCAAGAACTCACACAAAAAATCCTTAACCCTAAAAATTGATTAGATTGTCCAATTATAGGGAGGAGAAGAAACCCCCAAAACAGCTCAGGTCGGGTCCAGAATCAGTTCAGATCCGACTGTCGGTCCACTGCCCGTCGATCGCTCAATGCTCTCTGTCATTATAGGATTAACTGAAAATGTCTGTTGATCGACCCCACTGGGTTCCTCTTCCTCGTGTAATATTGGTCGATTGATCCAAGGCTTGTGCATGTCAGTCGACCGTCTGGTCCACCGAAGTCCTGTCATAGAGTTAAAAAACTCTCTCTCCTATTTTTTCCCTCTCTGTCTGCAAACATTTGAGATCAAAGAGACATGGATACAAAAATGACTAGGGACGTTGAAGATTCATGGATCTTCGTGTATCTTTTCTTCTTCTTCTAATTTTTTTTTAAGTTTACTTGTAGTTTTATTTCTTGTACATTTCCAGAAAAGAAAAAAAGTAAAGAATTGAGCTTAACTTATGTGGTATAACACTATAACTCGAACCTTCGCACATGCATCCAACAATGAGAGTTTTTGAAGTATTATCTGTTGGGATTACGTAACAACAATTCTTTCCTATTACAATCTATTTCTTTCCACCAAAGCTTGCCCCGAGTGCTTGCAAATCTTGCCTCCTAGCATTTACTGTTGCATTTGATAGTAGGAATGAGCATGTATTAGGTGTCCAATAACGGCAAAAACACCAAAGACACAAGTTAAATTGAGCAGGTAATGATTATTTAGAGTATATTATTATTTCTAGAAAGTATTAGGATAAAAAAACTCCAATTTTATTAGGGAGAGTGATGTAAAAAAATTGTAGCTCGTGACATAGCTACACCTAACTCTCGCTATCTTAATCATCTCACAGGATGTAAGCAAACGAGCCCCTCTGAATTTTGAAACAGACAGCAAAAATGGGAAACAAGTGCAACACAGCAGACTCCATGATCCCAGAGAAACATATGCTTTGCTTGGAGCCTCAGGCTGGCGCAGAGGGGACATATGACCCTCCATAACTCAGGATGTGTATCATCAAAACCCTAACCCACACGAGCCTGGTGGGCCTCTCCCCCTCGCCAATCAACAGTGATGGGCCCAACAGAGCCCTCTCATTAATCAGTCAGCTCCACAAGCGAGAGGAAAAAGGAAAAAAAGGGAAAAAGAAAAAACAGACAGAAAAAAGAAGAAAAAAAAGAAAAGCAGTCAAAGAGACTCTCACCAAGGGTGCCAGTAGTAGTACACCACCCGTCTGTGTTCACTGGCCATTTGGACCCTCCAGACACTGCACTTTTTCTCCGTCTCTGTTTTTAGATCTGTTCAAAAGATTTAGATTGCTCCAACAGATCTCTGTTTTTCTTTTTCCCACTCTCAGTCTCAGCTAATTGCCTTGGATGTGGCTGCTGCTGCCGCCTTGGGTCGCTTTCAATCCCATGAAACACGCCTCACAAATAGAAAAAGGTAGGAAAAAAAGGAAAAGCAAAAAAAAAATAATAATAATAGGAGAAAGAAAATTAGGATTTTTTTCTTCTATGAGTGGCCGCAATCCATGACAAAATATTTCCCCGTGATTTGTGTGTTTATGTTGTAGTTATTGCTTTTTTTTTTAGGAGGATATTGTTTGCATATAAATTAATGGTCTTGGTGTTCTTCTATCTTCCCTCTATCTTTTCTTTTCTTTTTTGGTTTCTCTCCGATGCTTTGTTTGTTGGTTGTAGTTTTCGGGTATTTTGATGTTGTGTAAGGAGATATTTCATTCTCTGTTTCTTAATCTTTTCTTGGATCTAATATTTTTCTTTGGTTTCTGTTTTCTTCTCTCCCATGTGCAGCAATTTTTTTTGACTGTGAGAGGAATTAGGGTTTAAGAGATGGGAATCAGCAGAGGAGGACCCTATAAGAGTATAAGTTCATGAGGTCAGTTTTTTTTTTTTTCTCTTTCTTTTTTTTCTTGTGATTTATATTGAACTTTGCAGGACCTCCTCCCTCTCTCTCATGATCTATTCTTCCAGAGGATTTGATAGGTAAATCTGAGGGTGCCACCCCCCCCAAACACAAAACCAGTTATCTGATTGGTAAAGATGGAAGATTATGAATCAATCTCCTTGGTTTTGTACAGGTGATCATGCCACTTAATTATTTCAAAAGTTTGTTGCAGCTTCTACCTAAACACTATCTTACATTAATGTTAATTTTGAGCGTGATTTGGTATTCAAAGTTGGGTCATTTGGATTTGTAATTGCAATTCTTATTGTCATATACTTTTAAGGAAATTATTCAAGTAGGGTAATTTTGATGCTTTAGAAACTTTTGGATGTTTTGTTGGTTGACTAGGTTTATTTTCAAGCTTCGTTGTTATTAATACACGTTATCTATAAGCTTGTAAATTTGTAAGCTCTTCCTTTAATACTAAGATTGCATTGGACTTTAAGGCTTTCAATGTTGTGTATCCAATGTCACTAATTATCATGTTCTTTACAGTATGAACCCTTGCAGAACTCCAAGTTGTCATCCACTTTTAGATCTTCAAATGTTGGGGGTGTTTATATCCATTTTTTTACCTTAATACTATGAGAAGAAGAGATAGAGTGGGAGCTGCTTTTGCTTTAAAACAATGACAATGACAATCATTAATCTTCCTTAATTTTGGGTAGGCTTCATGAATCCCCTTTTCCCTTATTTACTCAGTCAAGGGCCTTAGTCTTCCTTAAATTATGAACTACTTACACCTTTTACTGCCTTTGTTTTGGTCAACGGGAATCATAGCGGCTCGACTATGATGTTGTAGCTCATGATCTCAATTAGTGCACTTGAGGCTCTGATTACACTTGTTCAAATGATTCTCCTTCATCTTATCTTCAATTGAAGCTATCTCTAGCTTCTTACAAATTCATTTATTTCTTGTACCATGTTTTATCTTATTGAGCTTCATACATCTCCCGTGTCCTTTTGTCTAGACTCATTTCCTGTAAAGTTGATCCTTAATCGCTAATAGTGCTTTCCCTACATTCAAAAATTCTTTCTTTTGAAGTAGTTCAACTGTATTAGCACAGTCGAAGATTTCTCGATAAGGTAAGCATTTCAATTTATGTCACAAAAGTTAACTATAAAAAATAGATTATGATCCTTGGATTGCAATTTGAAGCTGTCGCAATCCAGTATGGATATGGTTACATTGTTCATCCACATTTCCCTCCATACCAAAAAGTCACATGTATGCCATCCTAGGTCTAAATTCCTTTTTTTCTATAAAATCACAAACAAGTTTACAGTGTAGTGGTCTGATCATTCAAGACTTATTTGTTATGTTGGATGTTGAGGAATGGGTTGATAGAGCTTCCTTCAGTCCACTCACGGATGGCTATGGATTTTGAATTGGCTGCCGACTCATTTATTCAAACACTGAGATGTAAGAAGAAGAAGGGGCCATGGAGTGGTGTTGTGCTACTCAGTGAATGAGTGAATGATGCGGGAGCCAATTCCATCCTTTCCGCTCCATGCTTGGACTGAAGGGAGCTCCCTCTTCCTCAACCCTCTACCTCCTAATTAATGAGTTTATTTTTCTTCTTAATATATATTTTTTTGAGAGAATTCTTAATAGATTGTTTTGGTGAAAATATGGGGGAAAAGATTGTTTTGTGCTGATCTTCACGCATTAATTGGTAGTCTTTGTAAGTGTACATGACCCTTCATCATTTAAAGAAATCAAAATTCAGGGAGGGGAGGTTTGCTGGTTAATTATATTTTACTTGGAGAGACTAAGTTTAGCCATAATTACTATTAAGTTCTTTGGTGAGGTTTACTGGTTTACATTCTAATTTTCATTACATTATTTCTTCAATGTCACTTATTAGTTGATAACAAATCCTAACACTTTGAAACTAAACCCCTTGCAGTAGATGTATGTTACACTAATTTAAGGTTTAAAACAGAAACCCTAAGCAAAGGAGAACACACTGTCATACATGCAACACTATGGAGTTAGAAAAAGAGGTCTTTAGGCTTGCAGAGTTCACTGGATCCAGTTTGCTTTTCTTCTTTCAGATAGAGGTTCTCTCTCTTTGTGGTTCCCATGCCTTCATTGAAGAAAGATATACAATGCAGGCGCCATTTATTTCTAAAGAAATTATTTGCACTGTGAAATATATTGCAGATATATGCACAAAGGTATTTGCAACAAATGCACTTGCACGCAGTTGCAGTTGCTTTGTTTTCATAGAAGTTTATTAGCTTCAGAAATGTTCCCTTCAGTTTCTTTTTTATGAATGTGGACTGAAGGATTCATGCTCTCTCAAAATGCAACCAGCCTCCTTTAATTTGCTGGAGCCTTGTAGAGCAATTTCTATAAAGATTTTGCTTGTTTTGCAGCAAAAGGTGCCCTTTTTGAAAATACATTGCAGGTTTTATCAGGGAAAGGAATTGTTTTGCTGTGGCAACACTACTACAGGAAAAGCACTGCAAAATTTCATTAATAAGTGCAGAACTATGTACCTACGGGCTTGTTTGGTTATTGTAAGTGATCGTAAGTCGTAAATTGTAAACTTTTTTACAATTGTAAGTGAGTTACATGCAAGTAGGTTTCACGATGTTTGATGTTTGATTAGTAATGTAAAATTGTAAGCGGAAAAATGTATTGTGTTTTTGTTATCATAATGTGCAATTCGTAAGTGAAAAAATTGACACAAAATTAACTGTTTGGTAATTTTAAAATATTAAAAATGTCAATAAATATTAAAAATAGTAAATATTAAATAATTACAAATTAAATTAAATGTATATAAAATATTATATATTTATAAAAATTAAAAAATAGAAAATATTAAATATATTAAAATTAAATAATGAAAATTTTAATCTATTAATAAATTTATATTAAATTTATATTAAATATTACTAATCTATAAATAAAATAATAATTAAAATTAATTTGAATATATTGTATTAATCTAGTAATAAAAATTCTAATATTAAAAATTATTAAATTATTAATAAAAATTTTAATCTAATAATTATATTTAATCTAATAATTAAAAAAATTATCATAATTTAAAAGATTAATTTAATAAAAAACTTTAATCTAATTACAATTAACTGTCTGCAATACATATTTGCATGATCACAAAAATTAACTGTTGTACTGTAAGTGGGTTATAAGTGAGATTTGCATGGCCACAAAATTAACTGATTGTGTTACAAGTGGATCGTAAGTGGGATGCAAGTTCATTTTACGACTTACGATCCAAACAAGCACCGTAAGTCGTAAGTCACAATTGCCACTTGCGACTTATGGACTTTTACGGTGAAACAAACACGCCTCAAATCAAGCTACATTTTCTCTCCTTTGTCTGAGGTCATGTGTTATAACTGTTTCTTTCTCGTTTATGTTGCATGGACACAGATATGTTAACACGGGTGTCACACGACACAACATGCATACACAACAAAATTTAAGAAGCGCGTAGAAAATAAAAGTATCGTATCTAATACATGTGACTGATACATCTATGTATCTGTTATGTAGCTTACAAGACAGTTTCACATATGAAGTTTTTGTCCTACCTAGTTTTTAGTAGTTTGTATTACAGTCGTCTTCTTTTTCTTGAGGGGTAGAGAGAGAGAGAGAGAGAGAGAGAGAGAGGACTTTATTGGGAAAGTAGGAAGAAAGGTAAATAAATTTGCTTCCCCCACCGGACTGTGTTTAACACAATCTGCTTTTTATTGACACTTATTGGGACTTGAAGTTCATATAGCTAGACTCTTTTATGCTTGCAAAACTGATGCCCTGATTATTTATAGTATTCATGGGAACTCTTCAAACCTCTTATGCCCTGAATTGTTTACTGCAAACACTGGCACCCATGTTTGTAACTATCTTGAAACATCTGTGTTTGTTCACACCGGGGGTGGGGGGTGGGGTGGGGTGTGGTTACAGCCATTAAAGCACTGAGAGAGAGAGAGAGAGAGAGAGAGAGAGAGAGAGAGAGAGATTAAAGCACTAGCAGTCTTCTCTCTCTCTCCGCTTGTGGGAGCCTTATGGGAACTGGGAAGTTACTATTTGGTTCAAAACTTCACCTGAAAAGGTTCAGATAAAAAGCTGGGCCTTTTACTGAGTGAAAGTACAAGTTCACTGTTATGGCTGTGAGTGGGAGTGGATTCTTTTGAGGGCCTTCACTTGATAAGTACACTCCTTTTTTGGTATGTAAGTGCATCTGTAATTACTCACCGAATGTACTACTCTCATGGTTATTATTATACTCTAAAATCTGATGTGGTTTGATCAATTATTTGGTGCAAGTACACCCGCGCCAATTTCTTTATTTTGTGCTGAGGTGTAGCTGCCACTAATTGTCTGCAAGTTTTTGGTTCCCCATGCACCTCAAAGCTACATCATTGGTGAGATCGCTATATTTTATATCTGGTGTTGTTCCAAGTGCTTTGCAAAGGTGTTTTCTCTACTTTTGATAGTGTATATCGCTTGAGCTTTGAAATGGAGATACTAATGGCATGTGCCTTGCCCAATGTGGAAATGTTACCATTGTGAGGGCATCATCATTTACAGAAATAGACTTGATTACTGCTCATTAGGGTTTTTATATGGTTCCCTTGTCTCTTCATAAAATGTTGAACTCTTTATTGTAGTACTTTTTTTTTTTGTTTGCCAGCATATTTACCTGTAACATTACCTGGTGGAGTCCTCTGAGTCTTCTGAGTCCTTTGAGAATCAAACGCGGAACTTTTTGCACGAGTCTTCTGAGTCCTCTGAGAATCAAATGCGGAACTTTTTGCACACGAAGGAGGGGTGATGCTACTCGGCCAAAGGTGTTGGGCCTTTATCACAGTACTTATTGTTTGCCTCTAGCGGAGCGCGGATTGGCCCAGTCCACTTGGAGGCCTCAGTCCATGTGATGAGAAATAGTCGATGTGTCCCATATAAACTTAAATCACTAGCTGCAAAGCCCTTTCTTTCTTGGATGCTGCATCATGTGTAACAACAAGAGGACAGGAGTCATATCTTGTTGAATGTTATTTATGAAGAGCCGTTCCATTCTTGTCTCAACCAACACATTGTGAAGAATTTTCATGGCGGAATGGTTCCACTTATAGATTCAAAAATGTAGAACGGAAAACAATTGTTGTTGTACTCGTTAACCTTCTTGTTGGTTGAATCCTACTTGCGACCATGCTACAACCTATTCAAAAATAAGGGGAGCCCTCATTGAATTTTAAAAATATTAGAGGGGAGAAGAGGGGAATTGGTCTGCGTTTCTGTTTTATTTTTTTCCTTCTCTTTTTTATTGATTTAGAAAAAACTTATGATATGGTGCCAAAAGAGGTTGTGGACATTGATGAAAAAGAGAGTTCCCATCAAATATATTGACATAATCAAGGACATGTACGATGGAGTAGAGGCAAATGTCAGAACTTGAAGGCATAACAAGTGATTTTTTTATCACAATTGGATTGCATCAAGGATCTGTATTGGGTCCATTCTTATTTGTCATAGTGATGAATGAGCTTACTAGAGCTATCCAGGATGAGATACCGTGGTGTATGCTATTTGCTGATGATATTGTCCTAGTCGATGAGACGAGAGCTGGGGTAAATGTCAAATTGGAGCGATGGAGGCAAACTCTAGAATCTCGATGTTTTAAATTAAATAGGGCCAAAACAGAGTATATGGAGTGTAAATTCAATAAATAGGAAATTCGAGATTATAATATTGTGAGACTAGATGGACAAGAAATACTGATGAGCAGTCATTTTAAATACTTGAATTCTATTATCTAAAAGGATGGGGAGATCAATACTGATGTCAACCATAGGATCCAAGTCGACTGGTTGAAATGGAGGAGCATAACAGGAGTTTTATGTGATCGTAACATTCCGTTATGGCTGAAGGGAAAGTTTTATCGGACTGCTATTAGGCCAGCTTTGTTATATGACACAAAATGTTGGGCTATAAAGAGATATCATGTCCAGAAGATGAGTGTAGCAGAGATGCGCATGCTTCGTTAGATGTGTGCTAACACGAGGAGAGATAAGATGAGAAATGAGGATATTCGTACTAAGATAGGCGTAGCCTCTATAGAAGAGAAGATGAGAGAAAATCGCCTACGATGGTTTGATCATGTGCGACGTAGACCTACAGATGCGCCAGTCCGACGAGTAGTGTATCAAATTAGGGCAAGTTAAAAGAGCGCAGGGGAGACTGAAGAAAATATGGATGGAGGTAATACGACAAGATATAAAAGCTAAAGGTCTTAGTGAAGGCATATTGCTCGATAGAAATGAGTGAAGAAAGTTGATCCATGTGCCCGATCCGGCGTAATTCTCATTTGGTTCATGTAGCCTACCCCAAATACATGGACAAATGGCTTAGTTGTTGTTGTTGTTTGTCTTCTTTTTTTCCCTTTTCCGTGCATGCGATGAGAGGAAGGGCGGTGCATTTATTAAAATCACATTTATTCTCATTTGTATGAATAGTGATGCACATATGGACCGGTGGCATGTGTTCCCAAGTGTTGAATTTTTTTTCTTTAATAAAAAAACTTAGTTTTTTTCAACTTAGATTTATTTCTTAAGTAGCAAGATGATAATCACTATGCCTAATAAGTCTCTAACCTGCTCACTCATTTAGGCCTATAAATAGAGTCATTTTTTTCATTTAACACACAAGTCTTCAATTCTTTTTTCTCCCTCTACAAAAAAAATTTGAGCCCTACTCTTCGTGAGAATGATTTTAGTTTAAATTAAATATTTTTTCCCTTTTTCATATTTTTTGGGTAACCACTATGATTCTGAGCAGAGGCCTAGGACTCGCGCTCGAACCTAGGTGCTAGTGCATCCGAAGGCTTTTACCGCTAGTTGACGGCGACTCATCCAACGCCCGAGCGATAGGACGGGCTTCAGTCTTCTAGGGCAGTAACGTGTCATGACTGCTCTCCCAGACCAGTTTTTTCTGTTATGTTATTATTTTACGGAACATTTTATGATATAAATTGTGTTTTTAAATAATATATTTAGATCAGAAAATATCAGAAAATAGATCTAAATATCCAACAATATAGAAAACTAATTTGCTTCATGGTTTATTTCCTACAAGTTAATTGATTAATTAGAAAATATTCTTGCACTAATATTTCATATTATAATTGTTTGAGTAGGACAAGATTAATTGATTTCTTGCAAAACTAAGTTTTAATCAAATAACTAATTAGATCTATTATTGCATGTGATTAATTAGTTGCTGAATTTTTGGAAACTTACTTTCTTTCAAATTAGATTACTAAATGTTGATCTCCTTATCTCGATACTTTGATGATAAATAACATAATTGTGTGTGTTTAACATCTTATGCAGTATTCGAAACTACCATTCTGCTTATCAAGCTTATATACTGATGAATCAAGGCTCTATTTTTTATTCGAAGTGAAGATTCAAGAAGAAAGATTTTCTTTGAAGACATGTGATATTCATGAAGTTGTAATTTTATTTTTCATGTCTTAGAAATTATTGTAAAAAGCCTTGAATGCACACACAAACCCACCCTTGTAGATATCCATATCAAGTATAGCTTGTTGTGCACTCACATGCACGTATTAGTCGACCTATTTATTGATCCATTCGACTAATGCCTCCTACATAGCCAAGGCTAACTTATGGTTCCTTGTCCAGTTGACTTATAAAAGTTTCAGTCGATTATTGCACATCAACAGAGTCTAGGATTTCTCAGACTGACTAGATCAGTCGACAGATGTTTTGAACCAGTCAACTTATAGTTCACAGATCTTATTTTTCAGTCGACCTGCTCCATATTCTGTCTTATTTTTCTGAACAGATACTTATCAGTCGATTATTTTGGCAGTTTATAACTGTTGTTATTCTGGTCAATTGATACATATACCCTCTATTCTAGCAGTTATTTTTTTGAATTTTGAAATATCCAATAACTGATTTTCAGTTACCAAATACCTTATAAATAGTTAGGGATTCTTGGACTTTAATACACACAATTCATTCCAAATCTCTTGACTTCAAAGTTCTGAATTTCTGTCAAAAAATCAAAATATTCTTTCATTTTGCCTTAGTCCACTTCCAAATAACTTGTTAGGGAAAAATAGAAGAGCAACCCTATAAGCCACTGCAAAGTTTCACGTGCACTCCACATTCAAAACTTGTAGATTGAAAGTTATAATTGGTAAAAGGAAAAAGTCTTCTCGGTTTAGAGAAGATGTATACACAATAGGCAAAGGATTTGTCAATTGGCGTATATGGTTGATTTTGTCAGTTCTCAATATCAAGGTTAAGGAAAATCTCAAGCGGGGTTGCTTGGGGACTGGATGTAGGTCAAGAGGATCGAATCGGGATAAACTCATTGTGTTTGCGTTTGTTATTCTAATTTTATTCTCTATAATTGTTTTTAATTTTTATAATTACTAACATTTTTAGTGAAGATTTTCTAAACACTATTCACCCCCTCCAGTGTTGTAGTTGCTATATACATGATCTCATACTTGGTTTCAGAGCAAGGTTGAAAAGATGTAACTGATTTTCCTTCATCCCAATTCAAGGAAGGATATTCTACACAACAACCACCATTGCTCGATGGATTAAACTATAACTATTGAAAGTGTAGAATGAAGATATACCTATAATCGATCAATTATGAACTTTGAAACATCGTGGAAGCGGCATACGAGAAGCCACGTACAAATTACGACCAATGGTCCGATGAACAAAAGAAGTCCTTCAACCTTAATGCAAAAGCAATGAATTTAATGGTGCGTCAACGGCCACATCAGCATATCAAATATGACACGCATTACAAATAACTCATGAAGATACAAACAAAGTTAAGAAATCTAAAATTTCTGTTCTTGTGCACGTGTTCAAATTGTTCATAATGAAAGAAAATAAAACAATTGTTGAGATGATTGTAGGCTGTCTAAAAACACCAAGGACAAGCCATCAGACGTGAGTCTCGCGTTTCAACTAAAACACGGATTTCGCATCCAAAGAAAAAACAGAGACTTTAGACGCGGGTTTGAGTAACTCCACGTCCCACATGGGTCTGAGTAATTTCACGCCACACACGTCTCACGCGGATCTGAGCAACTCCACGCCATGCTCCAAATGTGGGCTTGAGCAAATCCGCATCCGCATCTACGACAAGCAACGTGAGGTCCTCGTCCAATGCGAGGCCAACGTTCTGTTATAACTGATCTCCATTACTGGGTTAATTAGCTCCCCATGTAATGGGGAGTTAATCCCCATAATGGAGGAATTTCAGGGGACAATAATGCCCCTTTGACTCCCTACAAATAGCCTGAGGAGATATAAAAAGGGGGGACTCTTGGGGCAGGGGAGAAAAAAAATAGGGGAAGACTTTGAGAGAATTGAGAGCTGAGAATTCTCAAATTAAAAACTTCTTGTTTTCTTCTTGCTTTTTGGAGAAAGAGAGTAATTAGTGAAATCTAAACACTTAGTGTGTTAAAACAGAGCTGCCTCCTGATTGACTTTTGAGAGTGTCCTGAAGAGAAGCTTGGCATTCGGTCGGTCTATGGAGAACAAGAATCACTCTTCATCATCACACGAAGAACCCAGCTTTAAATAAAGGGGAGAATTATATCTTCTTCCCTCTTTTGTAATCAGAATTGTTCCGCTGTAATTTTTCAGCCACTCAAAGAAATCTTACATCGACCTAACTTTTTCGATACAAACAAAAGATGGTGACCCCGCTGGGCACTGCTTTCTCTACCGATGAGAATGCAATGGCGCAATCTGATGTCCAGCTTCTTGGCAATACGGTGGAATCCCTTGTCATTGAATTCAATCAAGAGAAGTTCGAGAAATTTCTTTTCTCAGATTCCGCCAGTCCCAAGGCGATGCGGCAATACCACAAAGTCTCTTCTTAGACTCGCTCTCAAATCTCTTCAGAGGTTACTTCTAAAGTGGTCCGCACTATTGCTCACAACACAAGCGGTGCCACTTCTGAAGAGGTTCCGAAAACCTCTCGTGCAGCCCTTGCAGCCCACGTCAAGTCTCTCAAGCGACCCATAGGGCCAGTGCGTCGGCGCACGATCAAAGTGATGGTGAAGATCAATTTCACCGTCCTTCTCGTCTCCATACTCTGTAATTTGAAGTTGTCGGGGGTTCCCAACAAACCCTGCGACTCAATCAGAATGCTTAACGTTGACGAAGGCGTCGCCCACGTCGATAGCACATCGAAGATTCTGCATAAGTCATCTGTTTTGTAGATTCAAAACGTGAGGTTCACACTCACGTCCCTCTCAGGCAACGCGAGACCCCCGTCCAACACGAAACCCGCGTTCTGCCCCCCAAAACGCGAGACTCGCATTCTGACAGCTTCAGAACACGAGGTCCGCGTCTCTAGTTCTAAACGCGACACTCGCATTCTGAGGCAAACTCAGCCAATGTCGGAAGCTCGCATTTCGACTTCAAAATGTAAGACATGCATTCTGCCTACTTCAGAGTGTGACTCTCGCATTTTTAACTTTAAAACGCGATGACCGCATTTCAACACAACGCGAGGTCCGCGTTTCAACAAAAAAACACGAGACCCGAGTTTAGAATGACATGTCTTCAAGGCATTTAAAGCCAAGAGGCCCCACCCCCAGGGGTTCGAGGCTAGTTCCTGAGACGTTCTCTCAATGAACCTGAGGAACTACCTGACAAGGAAGAAGAGCGTTCATCAAATTATCCCTCGATATCACTGCGAGCAAATCATCTCAGCTGTACTCTCTGATTGCTATTGCAGCTTTCAGATAAGTAAACCTTCAATTATTAGCCGATTGTCAGTGACTTCAAACTCAGCCAAAGATGATGATCCTAGAAGAAGAAATCATTCTCTGACATTGAGTACCCATAAGTGACTGCAAACATGATGGGGCCGAGTTTTACACCAAGCAAGTCCAAAGGGAAGCAACTGGCTGTTAGTTCAGAGGAGTCGGATGCTGATCGGTCTCCAGATTTGAAGGATGTTCTTATAGAACCTGAAGGGGTTTACTATCACACTCGGACCCGCACGGGAACAATCGCCCCAGTCGACGACAGTCTATTGGCTAGGAGGATTGAGCTGAATGACGAGAACTCCGCCATCATCAAATTCGATTTTTGAATTCCAGTTCGAAGATAACCGCCTTTTGCTTATATGGCGGGAACATCCAAGGAGGTGGCCAAGCGATTCGAAGAGCATGCTAAGGAAATAATTTGATATGATTCGTACTCAGTAAGAATCTATCGACATCCTTAAGCAGATGCTATCACAACTGCTTAAGGATAAAAGAAATCGAAAGGTAAAACTCCTTCCAAGAAGTCTAAAGGCAAAAGAAAGGAAGGGGAGCTCATCTTCTGCAAATACTCAGAGTGAACAACATTCCTACTCTGAGCCACTCAAATCTTCATCTGAAGAAGAGGATAACTCAGAGAAAGGGAGCAGTCATTCCAAGAGGATGAGCAAATTGGAGCAACACCTCGAGGTCCTCGCAAGTCGAGATGGTTTCCAAGATGTGGGGATAGTCTGACCCTATCGAGCAGAGTGGGACATGGCTCACTACTCTCCCAAATTCAAGGCACCGACCCTTCATTCTTTCAACTGTAAAGGGTCGTCGAACCAACACATATACTGTTGGCCCAAGGTTACAATCAACCGATTTTTGAGTTTTGATGATTACAAAACATATATAGTTATTTATACTAATCATTTTTAGTGTTTAAAGTGTGTTTCAGGGTTCTAAGGATTCATGGTGTGCTCTTCCCTAAAGGAAGATCGTTTTGACTCAAGTTGGTTCATTTCGGGTTCAAGATACAAGATTTTCAAGATCACATATGGAGGAGCCCACTTGAAGACTTTGTAGTCACCTAGAACCTATGTAAGACTTAGTTTGTTAAAGAATGAGGCTGTGTTAAATTGGCTCAAGCAAACACACACATTTTCCAAAATACAGTTTTTATTTTTGGTTTTTGATTTAAGTTCATGCTTTGATTTCTATACATGACTCAATTTTTTATAAATTTTATATCTTGTTTACATCATGTATACCTACCTTTTCAGCATGATACTTAGTCATATTTCCTTACAAAATTAATTTGAAAATTTTTCAAAGTTCAGAAAAAATCCTATAAAAATTCTGTTTCAGGCCTGTCGGTCGACCGGGCCGGTCGACCGGGCCTTGAGATCGGGGCGTGCATGTTTTGTGCACGTCTGTCGGTCGACCGACTGGAACCACCTTGCTCTCTGTTTCTTGTCGGTCGACCGACAGTTCTAAACAAAATTTTCTTTTGGCTTCCGGTCGACCGACCGGTCGACCGAGTCCAACGGCTAGTTGCCAATTGGACTGCCGGTCGACCGACAGCCGTCTCCAGCCGCCAACGGCTAGTTTTCTGAGATTGTCTCTTGGGATTTGTTGGAGATTTTGGTGTCAGCTATTTCTGAATTTTTGGCAGCTATTTTCTGACCTATCAAGCTAGTTCTAATCATATTTTGATCACCTCTAATCCCTATAAATAGTGGGGATTGATCTCTTGCAAAATATAATAAAATACCTATTGTTTTCAAGTTTCAAAAGAAAGAAAAAGTGTTTCAAAGCATTCAATTCTCTTTGAGCATTCTTGGCTACTGATTTTCAGTTCTTTTTCAAAGCAATTTTTCTTCAACTGAGTTTGTTTTTCTCACTGCACTTCTTGATCCAAAATATCCTCCTCATTCTATAAGGAAGTTGTAAAGAGAAGTTTGTGATCCCTTGTTGATCACTTGGTTACTTGTTCTTCTTGCATTGTGATTCCTCTTCGGTAGAGGATTGGATTGGTGGAGTTCAGTACTCCGGTCTTCGGTAGACCTCTTGTAATTGGTGGAGTTCGGTACTCCGGTCTTCGGTAGACCTTGTAATTCCTCGGTGGATATAGTGGAAACCCTTCACGGCGGTGAAGGCGGGGAGTAGAGCGGTGGCTCGAACCTCGAAACAAACCCTTTGTGTTTGCGATTGATTTCTTTTCTTTGTTACTCTTTATTACTCTTCAATTCTAACTTGTGATATTGCTCTTTATTTCTAACTTGTGTTATATCTTGTGTGCACTTCATCATTGCATCCTTTTCATTCCTTGCTAATTTGTCGATCAATACTCATACAACAAGATTACAATATACACCTCAAACTCTTATCTAGAGGAATCACGAGGAAGGAGTTCAGAGCCCTTCACCGGTATTCGGCTTCTAGTCTTGTTTTGGGCGATCATTGCATCATTTTTCATACTTGTTTAAAAGATCATTAGATTAGCTTTAACACCTATTCACCCCCCTCTAGGTGTTTTTCAATTGGTATCAGAGCTTTGGTCTCTAGGCTCTTGGCTTAACAACCTTAGAGAGATCCTTATTGCTAATCTTAATATTCATTTTTCATACTCATTCACTTAGTAAAAATGGCCGAAGGAATTAAGACCCCACCAAAGTTTGATGGCCTTACTTTCCCATATGGAAGGTTAAGATGACCGTATTTTTGCAATACCTACGAAGCCGGGTTGCAAAGGCAGTGACCAAACTATTTAGTGTACCCATTGGTGATGAGGACACTTGGTCCGATATTGAGACTAAAGAATTTGATGCTAAAGCTAGGGCACACTATGCATGCTTCAAGCACTTAATGATGATGATATCTCTAGAGTTATTCATTGCAAATCTGCTCATGAGATTTGGACTCACTTGCTTGTCACACATGAAGGGACTTCACAAGTTAAGAGGGCAAAAATTGACCTTCTTCGGTCCCAAAATGAAAATTTTTCTATGCAAGAGAATGAAACCATAGATGATATGGTTACAAAATTTATAAAGATTACTAATGGACTTTCTTCTCTAGGTGACGTCATTGACAACGACCAAAGAGTAACGAAGATCATTCGGGCTCTCCCTCCATCTTGGGAAGTCAAAGCCACTACCTTGAAGGAACTTAATGACAAGGAAGAGATGGAGCTTATAGGTCTAATTGGGAACCTAAATCCATAAGATGGAGAGGAAAGCAAGAGAAGAAATGGCTCCCTCCAAGAAGAAAACTATTGCCTTCAAGAGTCATTCCACATCCTCCGATGAAGACGATGAAGAAGAAGATGATGAGGAGCTTTCACTTCTTGTTAAGAACGTTCGGAGAATGTATAACAAGGTAAAGTTCTAAAATAAAAGGAGATGGCAAGGTAAAGAAGACAAGAAAATCATTTGTTTCAATTGTGGGAAGACGGGTCATATTGTTGCGGAATGCTCGGATAAAGTCAAGCCTTCCACCTCCAAGAAGCCATACAAAAAGAAAGCACTAAGGGCTACTTGGGATTCCGAGAGTGAATCCGAGGAGGAAGTCGACACCGCCAACATATGCTTCATGGCAAATGAAAGCACAAGTAAGGTAACTCCCAACACCTCTTTTGATTGTGAGCTTTCCATGGATGAACTAGGAGAAGCTTTTGAAGAACTTTCAAATAACTATGATTTTCTTAAAAGAAGTATTTAAAATGAAAGAGGAAAAATCGGACATTACAAGAGATGGCTAGGACAATGATAAATGAATATGGTCTCCCTCATTATCTATGGGCCGAGGCCGTTAACACATCTTGCTATATATCAAATCGAGTTTTCTTATGCAAAAATACTTCAAAAACATCTTTTGAGATCTATTTTTCTAGAAAGCCTAATGTTTCATATTTTAAGGTTTTTGGTTGTAAATGTTTTCTTTTGAATACTAAAGATAATTTAGGAAAATTTGATGCAAAGTCTTATGAAGTAATTTTTGTTGGATATTCTAATACTAGTAAAGCTTATAGAGTCTTCAATAAGTCATCTTTGACTATTGAAGAATCTATACATGTAAAGTTTGAGGAATCTAATGTGTTTGTTAAGAATGTTGTAGAAATAGATTCCCTAAATGAAGACATGGAGAGAGCTACTTTGAAGGACTCACCTACTATTGAAGACATGCCAAAGGATGATGGAGGAAATGAAGTTCAAGAAAATGAGGCTCAAGGAAATGAAAATCAAGAAATTAAAGTGGAGCCTACTCAACCACTTCCAAAAGATTGGAGATACAATCCACATCATCCCAAGGATCTTATTATAGGTGAAGTATCTAAAGGGGTAACTACTCGTTCTAAACTTCATGACTTTTGTGGACACTATGCTTTTATTTCTCACTTTGAACCCAAGAACATCCTCGAAGCCGAGGCCGACTCATATTGGCTGCTAGCCATGCAAGAGGAACTCAATCAATTCGAGCGCAACCAAGTTTGGCATCTTGTTCCTAGGCCCCACGATAGACCAACAATGGTACTAAGTGGATCTTTAAGAACAAGTTGGATGAGTCGGGAAATGTCATTAGGAATAAAGCTAGGTTAGTTGCCCAAGGTTACACTCAAGTCGAAGGTATCGATTTTGAGGAAACTTTTGCACCCGTAGCACGGCTTGAAGCCATACGGATGACACTTGCATTTGCTTCTTATAAAGATTTTAAACTTTTTCAAATGGATGTAAAAAGTGCTTTCTTAAATGGATTTATTGAAGAGGAGGTGTATGTTGAACAACCCCTCGGGTTTGTTGATCCTACACATCCGGATTTTGTTTTCAAACTTGACAAAGCTCTTTATGGTTTAAAACAAGCCCCTAAGGCTGGTATGAAAGACTTTCTTCTTTTCTAATTTCTAATGGTTTTAAGAAAGAAAAAATAGATACTACTTTATTTACAAAGCATGTTGAACATGATATACTTATAGTTCAAATTTATGTGGATGATATCATATTTGGTTCTACTAATGAAAATCTTTGCCAAGCTTTTGAATCATGCATGAAGGAGGAATTCGAGATGTTCATGATGGGTGAGCTTAACTACTTTATTGGACTCCAAATCAAGCAAAAAAAAGGATGGGATCTTCATCAATCAAGCCAAGTACACAAAGGAACTTATCAAAAGATTTGAGCTTGAAGGATAAATAAGCAAAACTCCCATGGCAACTACAACAAAGCTTGACAAGGATGAACAAGGTACATGTGTAGACATTAAGGTTTATCGTAGCATGATTGGTAGCTTGTTGTATTTGACGGCTAATAGGCCGGATATTATGTTTTCTATATGTCTTTGTGCTCGATTTCAATCGTGTCCTAAAGAGTCCCATTTGGTTGCGGTAAAACGCATTATTGATACCTTAAGGGCGCAATTGAAATGGGTTTGTGGTATCCGAAAACCGGACAATTTTCCATGACGAGTTTTTCGGATGCCGACTATGCAGGTTGTAGGGTGGATAGGAAGAGTACAAGTAGAACATGTCAATTTCTTGGTAATTGTCTTGTTTCTTGGTCTTCCAAAAAGCAAAATTCGGTAGCCCTTTCAACCGCCGAGGCGGAGTATGTTGCAGCCGGAGCTTGTTGTGCACAAGTTCTTTGGATGAAACATACTCTCCTTGACTATGATTTGCATTTTGACCATATTAAAATATTTTGTGATAATACTAGTACTATTCGTATGACTAAAAATGCAAATCAACATAGTAAGACTAATCACATTGACATTCAGTATCACTTTCTTAGAGATCATTATGAGAAAGGTGATATTGATATTGATTATGTTTCTACCGATTTTCAACTTGCCGATATTTTTACAAAACCACTAGACTATGCTAGATTTTCCTTTATTTGTGGTGAATTGAATATTTGTGTTATGGAATCTTGAAGAAATTTTTTAACTATGTTGTCCCTTTTTTGATGTATGACAAAAAGGGGGAGAAAAAGTTAGTTATTTTCAACTTTGGAGTTATGCATTTTTGAGTTTTAGTACT
>JAVJIF010022383.1:0-7500 GCA_038442645.1 Agave tequilana
GTGTGGTGCTTGGACCCACCATGTTAGAAGTTACATCCGGGTACTCAGTGACAGTGAATGACTTCTTCTTACGAGATCATCGCCTTCTGGGCGAGTTTGAATTTAAAGCTTTTGACAACCGGCTAAAAACTGATGCTTAGTCATTTGAAAGTCGCAATAGTAATCAGAGAGAACCGCTGAGATGAGTTGCACGTAATGGCAATGAGGAGCAATTTAATGAATACTCCTCTTTCTTGTTAAGTAGTCTTTTAGATCAGTAATTGGGGTATCTGAAGAGCTAGTCTCGAACTCATGAGGGTGAGGGCTTCCCAGTTCAGATTCAAACTTGGTCACTTATGGCTAAACACGACTCTCGTGTTTCTCAAGTGAAACGCGAAGGTCGCATTCTGGCACAGTCTTCTGCTGAAAGTGAGTCTCGTGTTTCTGAAGGGAAACACAACAGTTTCTGACGAAAAATACGAAGATCACATTTTGGTGTGACCTTTGACTGAACGTGAGTCTCGCATTCTTGAAGTGAAACGGGAATCTCGCATTTTGGCGTAGCTAAAGGCTGAACACGAGTCTCACGTTTTGGGGCTGAGGCGCATCGTTTACTCACTCGAGATTGTCATGTCTGACTGCGAGAATCATGTTTCGAAGGTGGAACGTGGGGTTGAGCGTGAGTGCTGCGTTTAGTGCAAACAACACTGTTTTCAGCTTCTTTTTGTTGACGGCGGCTCTACATCTTCATCGACTATCAGCATTCCGCTTGGCTCACAGGAGTTGTTGTGAACCCCCTGCAAACTGAGCTTGCTGAGCCTCGGGAGGAGTTTGACAGCGAGATTGATCTCTGCCATTATGTTGTCATTTAGCCGCAACACTGGTCTTGCGGGTCTCCTGAGAGACTTCATGGCCAGCCGGGTTGGCTCCAAGGGAGGTTGCTTGAATCTCCAAAGAGGTTAAACCGCTTGCTGTATCAAAAAGCATACGGTTAGCTTTCAAAGAAGCTCTTCTTTGAGAAGCCTCTGAAGAGACTTGAGAGCGAGTCTCGCTTGAGACTTTGCAATATTACAGCATGGCTTTGGGGATAATGAAGCTCGAGAAGAGAAGTTGTTCGAAGTTCTCTTGGTCGAATTCGATGATGAGCGATTCGACTGTTGATCCGAGAAGCTTGAGGCCGGCTTGTGATACAACCTTCTCATCAGTAGAAAAAACAGTCCCCAACGGAGTCACCGTCTTCTGTTTACTGAAAAATTTGTAGCATGTAAAATCTTTAATTGATTGCAAAGAAGATTACAATAGATCAAAATCTGATTACAAAAAAGGAAAAGATGGTTAAATCTCCTCTTTGTTTAATGTCAGGTTCTTTGTGTAACGGTGCAGAGTGAATCTTGTTCTCTGTTGATAAGCCGAACCGAAAATTTGATCTTCAGATCTTTTTGCTCTCGTTGAAAGCACACTGGTAAAGTATAAAACCTTAATCAGTGGATAAAATCTCGAAGAGATTATAGAACTTGAACTTAGCAAGTTTGCACAGAGTCTTCTCTTTTCTTGAAATTTTGAACCTCTTAGTTGCTCAACCCCTTCTTCTTAGCTATTCATAACCATTTATAAGTATTTTTCGGGTATAACTGACCCCTTAAATCTCTCCATAATGAGAATTTATTCTCCATTACGTAAAGAGAACGTGGGTGTGATATGACCCAGTAAATGGTTGTATGTTACAACAAAGACGTGGGTCTCACATTGAATGCGGGTCTCGCATTAGTGTTGAAACGCGAACCTCACAGGCTTGCGTTTGTGTTAAAATGCGAAACTACACAGGCTTGCATTTGTATTGAAACGCGATCCTGAGGTCTTCATTTTGAAGACAGCAACATGACCTTCGCGTTTAACACAGAACGCACCTTCATGTAGTTGATGAAGTGCGACATCCGCGTTTGATTTGAAAAGCGACTTTCGTGTTGGGAACAAGCTTTGCATTTTGAGGCTTTGTCTTCAGTAATTTTTAGACAGTTTACAAAGAGAAGAGATGATCGAAGTCCTCATAATAAAGACTGTGACCATGGAGGACTACAACCATGGTCATGAGGACTGCGATCATAGTCAGAGTTCTCATAAGCGCTTTAAAATAAATATAGTGAACACGAAAATGAGGTCTTTTATGTGAGTATTGTAACTCATAGTTGCAGTCCTTTATATGAAGGTTTTAGAAGGGAGTTACACAGTGAGAGAAGAGATGATCACAGTCCTCATAATAAGGATTGCGACCATGAGACTATGATCACGAGAATTGCGATCATAGTCGCATTTCTCATAAGCGCTCTAAAAAAAATAAAGTGAACATGAAAATAAGATCTTTTATGTGAGAATTGTGACTCATTGTGCAGTCCTTTATATGAGGACTGCGAGTCGCAGTTCTGAAGTTACAGTTGCTGTCGCAGTTGAAGATCCCATAAAGTCGTAGTTCTCACAAACTTTATGTTGTAGTTCTCAAAAAAATCTTACAAAGTCACAGTTTTGAAGTTGCAATCACAGTCAAAGTCGCAATTCTCACAAAGTTACAGTTGCGAAGCGCTTTCAGTTGTTGTCGTGATCGCAGTTAAAAGTTAAAAATGGGGCTATTTTAGTCTTTTACATTTTTGTGATTAAACCACCAGTCAAACACGTGTTTGTAATCTAGCACCTGGAAAAACAAGATGAGGCCCTGGCAAAAAAGATTGTAGTTGAGATTTTTCCCTAATTAAGTTTTACTGTAGGTGGTTCCCCCAAAATCCCCAAAAATTATATTGTCATGATAGCATGATAATTTTACCTTAATCAATAAGGATAGATTCAAAAAGCCTTGTATGCAATAAAAGGTTATTAAATATTATGGGAGTTAATTAATCAAGGTGATCAGTAGGATTGTATTACGAGTGAGAGAGAGAGAAGAATTGTATGGAGAGTTTTTTTTTGTAAAAACTCATCAGGAAACATAGTGCAGAGATCAGAAGGCAAAAGGAGCGAGAACGGCGTGAGAATAAAAACAGAGTTTATATTAGACCATCAGCAGGGCCGGTCGACCGCTCGGTCGACCAGTGTGCAGAAATGTGCACAGAGTAGCTCGGTAGACCGCTCGACCGTAGCAGGAGAACGCTCGACCGCTCGGTCGACCGACTGACATGATGAAACTCTTGGTTGGACACGGTCGACTGAACGGTCAACCGGGTGCTTGGGTCGATCGACCGCCCGGTCGACCGACAGGCGTATCTGGGTACGGATCTGTCTCTCCTTTTAGGATTCAGACTTTGTTTCTGAATTGGAGATGAATCCAATTGGGGTTTCTTAAATTCCTGGGTCTCTTTCTCTTGAATTATATGCAAGGTATAAATTGTATTGGTTGTTGAATCAATAAAATCTCTCTCTTCCCTTGCCCCGAGGACGTAGGTAAATTGTCGAATCTTGTTAAATATTGTGTTTGCTTTCTCTTTTATTTCTTGTTCTTGCTATTCTTGGGGTATTTCTCTGCTGCATCTATTGGGTTCCTCACTGGTTATTACCTTGCACGCAACAAGTGGTATCAGAGCATCCCAAGTTCGTTGTGAGATCATGTGTTGATTCTAAGAGCATTGGTTGCTGTTTGGTGGAGATCGTGTGTCGATCTTGGAGCAGCATTGGGACTGTTTGTGGGATTGTGTATCAATCTCAAAACAGCATTTACATTGCTCAAGGAATCAGATTCGGTGGAGTAGATCGTTTTGAAAACTCTTCTAGGGTTTCACTTTGAGGTAAAAATCCTATCTTTATCTAGTTTTTTTTATCTAACTCCATTTGCTTTCCCATTGCTTTAAGGGAACCATTGAGAAGATGGCCGAAGATAGTACATCTATGATAAAATCCATGAACCCACATCCCTTGAAGATTGATGTGGTAAAGTCGATTGCAAGAACAACTTCGGCATGTGGAGGTGTGAGATGATGGATGCACTGACGGCATAAATCACAAGGACACTCTACGATTGAAGAAAAAGCGTGATTCTACTTCTGAAAAAGATTGGGATAAGATGAATGGAACAACATGTGTGTTACATGAAACATATGCTAGGTAGTTGTGGGAGATCCTGGAGAAGAAGTTCTGACGAAGAGCATCGAGTTGCGGCTGCAATTGAAGAGGAGGCTTTATCGCTTCCAGATGGAGAGAGAACTATCCATTGATGAACACATGAACAACTACACCAAACTTCTTACAGATCTAGTTAATGTGGATGTCAAGATTGATGAAGAGGATAAGGCAGTGATTATTTTGAATTCTCTTTTGGACGAAGAGTATGAGACCTTTACTCTTATCTTGATAATAGTAGACAAACACTTAACTATAATGAAGTGTGGGCTGCTCTTGTAAACTATAAAGTAAGGAGGCAAGATAGATTATTTTCTCATAGGAGTTCAACAGCAGAGGCGTTGGCAGTAAGAGGCAGAAGTTCAAATAGGAAGGGCAAAGGTGATCGTGGAAGATCGAAGTCCAGGGCAGGTTTCAGAGATCTGAAGAATAATCAGTGTATCTTCTGTAAAGAACTAGGGCACTGAAAAGTTGATTGTCTAAAAGCCAAAGGTAAGAAGAAGGAGTCAAAGACTGAGACAAATCTCGCACGGGTGGTCAGTACTCACGCCAGTATTTCACAGGCAGGTGGATCGACTCAGACTCATTGGTATTCTCCTTCTCTGTTACTACTCCTATCGTTGGTTACTCAAAAGATGCTGAGTGGATATTAGATATAGGAGCTACTTACAATGTGTGTCCGAACAGGGATTGATTTTCTAACCTCAAGAAGCTAGAGGATGTTCAGTTATCATGGGTGATGATTGCCCATGTAATATGGAAGGTATAGGAACAGTCCAGATCAAGATGTTTGATAGGATGATACGAGAATTAAAGGAAGTGAGGTATGTACCTCAACTTAAGTGAAATTTTATCTCTGTTGGCGCTTTAAAAACATTGGGTCTTGAGATATCAATAAAAGATGAAATTCTCAAGATGACTAAAGGCTCAATGGTGATTCTGAAGGGCGTCTGCCGGAATAATCTCTGCTATTTGAAGGGTAGTACTATTACAGGACAGGCGGCGACCTCTACTAATACAGATGATGACTCAACCAGGTTATGACATATGAGGCTCGGACACACAAATGAAAAATCTTTGCAAGCTCTTGCAAAGTAAAGACTATTGAAAGGTGCCAGAACCTGCAAACTAAATTTCTGTGAACATTGTGTCATCGGAAAGAAGACCAAGGTGAAATTCGGCACAGCGACTCACTGCACCAAGGGAATTTGGGATTGTTTACACTGACATTTGGGGATCTGCCAAGACTGCATCCATTGGAGGGAACCACTACTTTGTGACTTTCATTGATGACTATTCTAGGCGATGTTGGGTATTTACCAAGAAGCGCAAAGGGAAAGTCCTAGAATTATTTATGGAGTGGAAGAAGAATTTGAAGAAAAGCACAGGAAGAAAGATCAAGGTCCTTCAGTCAGATAACGGAGGTGAGTACAAGTCTGATCCTTTTCTAAAGCTATGTCGTGATGTGGGCATAGACAGGCACTTCACGGTAAGGGAAACACCGCAACAAAACGAGATAGCAAAGAGGATGAATAGGACTTTACTAGAGAAGGTCCGTTGTATGTTATCCGATGCCAGATTACCAAAGAATTTTCGGGCCGAGGCTTTGGCGTATGCTTGCTATCTCATCAACAGGCTGCCTTCGTCTACGATAGGAGGTAAAACTCCTCTAGAGGTTTGATTTAGGAAAGTTGCTCAGGACTATGATTCGTTATGGGCATTTGATTGTCTGGCCTACTACCATGTTAAAGAAGATAAGTTAGACCCAAGAGCGGAGAAAGGAGTGTTCGTAGGATTCAAGAGAGGAATAAAAGGCTAAAAGATCTGGGATCTTAAGGACAGAAAATTTATTCTCAGCAGAGATGTCACATTCAATGAGGCTTCATGTTGAAGTCTACAATCTCTAAGCAGGTGAAAATTGAGAGGACCAAAGAGGAATCACAGCAGGTGGAGAGTGATGCTACTTTACTATCTCTAGAAAGGTCAGTATCTTTGAAGATCATACCCAAGATGACACAGGGTAGTGATCAAGTAGCCGAGCATGATGCTGATGATGATAAGGATTAAGAACAAGTTATAGTGATGTTCATGAATCCATTGCAGTTCGAAGACCCAGAGAAATTCACGCAAATCAACTTGGCTCACTATAGACATGATTATGGCCTATGCTCTCTCAGTTGTTGACGAGGCGATTCCATCTACATATAGGAAAGCTGAGATGAGTTCAGAGTCGAAGACGTGGAAGGATGTCATAGAAGAAGAGCTGAGTTCTCTACACAAGAACGACACTTCATATTTCACTTACAATTTCTTATTTATGTTGTGCCAATCCAACACAAATCCTTATTTGATTTACTTACTAATTAATTGAATTTGTTCTCTCAACATTCCACTCATATTGACAATGGTGTATCGAACAAATATAATTCGATCATAGATAAATGGATCCATTTATTCCGACCCCTGTTGGTTTTTCCTTTACTTCAGTCAAATGATGGGTTTGCTGAATTTACTGTTATACAATACAAGATGTATTTTCTTAACGAAAATCAAAAAATTTTCGAAAAGGGGTAGTCTGTATAAATTTTGATATTTCTATTGGAAATCCGTTGTTTTTTAATCCGATCTGCTCATTTTATTATTTTGGTGTTTCTAATTGATCCTCAAATTTTTCCTTTATATTTCTTGTTAGTTCAATGGTTTAACGTAGTTGTACAGTGCGATGCAATTCAATTGATTTTTTTTATTTCGATCGTATCTACATATCATATTTGTCTGGGTTGCTAACTCAACGGTAGATTATTTGGCTTTTAAGTGCGACTATGATCTTTTACACATTTGGATGAAGCAACAAATTCGTTTAGACTATTGGTAGAGTCTATAAGACCACGACTGATCCTGAAAGGTAATGGATGGAAAAAAACAGCCTGTCGTAATAATAAGAAGAAAATGGAATTTCTTCTAATATTCTTATTATTTTTAGTAGAATTTTGAGTTGATTCCTACCGGATTATTCCCATTTTTTTTTTTTTGGAGGAAGACAAAAGAAATTCACATTTACAGTTGGGTCTAGTGAATAAATGGATAGAGCCCCACGGCTCCAATTCTGGTAAAAAAAAAAAGCAACGAGCTTCTATTCTTATCTTAATTTGAATAATTACCCGATCTAATTAGACGTTAAAAAAAATTAGTGCCTGATGCGGGGAAGGGTTCTCCTGTGAGTGGTCCTTTGATTCTTTTTTTGTTTTTTTAAAAATCCTAACTATTCTCTATTATGGATTGGAAACGAATGTGTAGAAGAAACAGTATACTGACAAAAAGAATTTGTTCCAAAGTCAAAAGAGCGATCGGGTTGCAAAAATAAAAGATTTTTGAACCTCTGGGAATTATAACGAAGATAAACCCATTGGATAGAAGAGG
>JAVJIF010022383.1:12500-59799 GCA_038442645.1 Agave tequilana
TTACACCTACTTGTTCAACACTATACTTTGATTCCGCCCTTCGAAAAGGAAAGAAGGCAATTGGCTGTAAGTGGGTATATGCAAAGAAACAGGGATCTCTCAAGGAAGATACTGTACGCTGCAAAAACCAGGTTGGTGACAAAAGGCTACATACAACGAGAAGGCATTTATTACAATGAGGTATTCTCTCCTGTTGTAAAGCACTCGTCAATCCGAATTTTGCTAGCGCTAGTAGCACAGTATGAGTTGGATCTTGACCAGCTCGATGTGAAGACCGTCTTTCTCCATAGTGATCTTGATAAGGAGATTTATATGACTCAACCGATGGATTCAAAACTGCAGGTAAGGAGAATATGATATGTAAGCTGAAGAAATTATTGTATGGATTAAAACAATCTCCTAAACAGTGGTACATGCATTTTGACAGCTTCTTCAGAAGGAAAAGGTACACATGCAGCCATTATGACCCATATGTGTATTACAACAAACTACCTGGAGGAGAGTACATCTATCTACTGTTATATGTAGATGATATACTTATCGCTTCTAAAAATAGATTCACAATTGATAAATTAAAGAACGACTTGTCTTCTGAGTTCGAGATGAAGGATCTTGGTGAAGGGAAGAAGGTGCTAGGCATGGAGATCGAGAGAGACTGAAGGAGTGGCAATGTGAACTTGACACAAAAGGGGTATTTACAAAAGGTAATTCAGAGGTTCAACATTGATAGTGATACGAAATCTGTAAGTACACCACTGGCTCCTCATTTCAAGTTAAAAGCCACTATGTCTCCAACTACTATTGAAGAATGTGAGTACATGATTCGCGTGCTATATGCCAGCGCAGTTGGTAGTTTGATGTATGCGATGGTGTGTACTGTTGGCCCAAAGGCCTATCACCCTAGTTTTGATGATGATCAACTCATGAAGTTATGTTTACTAATGATCTTGTGTTTAATTAGTGTCAGATTCATTATCAAGATCTTAGTAGGTGCATAGCTCAACAAAGGATAAAATGTCAAGATCTGGAGCTAGCACGGTGTGATCCAAAGAGTTTTTGGATCAAGCTTGGACCAAGTCAAGAAGATGAGAAGACTTCAAGGGAAGACTTCAAGATTAAGACTTGTGTCTAGGTATAAGATTTTGTTTTTGTTTTAGATAAAATGTAAAGGATAGAATAGTGGTGGATTGCTCAAGTATACCATGCACACACACTCTTGATAGAATTGCTTTCATAAAAGATTTTTATGTTTAGAAAAGAATTTTTATTTAGTAAAAAATTTTCTTTGTGACAAAATATATATACCTTGGTTTTTGGTATTTCTATTATGTATATCTTTTCAACCATAACCAAGTTTAGAGCTTAATGTCAAAAATATAGATATTACATTATGATTGTGTAGTGGATCATATCCATACACACTATGCTTTAAAATGAAATCAAATATCTTGTTTTTATATTTTGTGAAGTTATGAAAACCAAGTTTGAAAAATACATGTTTTGTTTTTTGATAAAATTTACAAGACGCTGAAATGATATGAATATATTGATATATGTCTTGAAAATTTTTATCACAAGTTTGGTTTTCAATATAGAATGTTAAAACAAGTTATGGAATTTTTATAAGTGTTAAAAGATTTTAAAAATAAATTTTTAAACCAGTTTTCCAGACCTGGAATTGGCTGACAGGCCAGTTCGGTCGACCGGGCGGTCGACCGAACCAAGGGCCGGTCGACCCACGGTCGACCGACGTGCACAGACTTGTGCATGTCTGGCAGCACAGTGGTCCGGTCGACCGGACGGTCGACCGCTGCAGAGAGTTCTGCTCTCTGGATTTCTGGGTCGACCGGAGGCTCCAACGGTCGGATTCTTGACCGTTGGCGGTCGACCGGCCGGTCGACCGGCAGTACTGACAAATCCCAACGGCTAGTTTTCTGGCAGCCTATAAATTGGGGTTCTTGTCATTATTTGAAGCCAAGATTTTAGAGACTCTTAGAGCCAGTTTTTCCCATTCTTTCAGAAGAGTTTTTCTCCACAAAATAGAGTGCTAATACTTCCAATCTAAAGGGAAGATTTTATAAGAGTGTTAAAAGAGATTTCACCATAAGTTCTTTCCTTGCTTTCTCACAATCACTTGAGCTATCCATTGCTATTCATCTTATAGGAGTGTTGTAGTGAGAGCTTTTATTGGTGATCAAAGTGTTGGATCACCAAGATTTCATTCCTGTACTTTGAGGAGACGGGCAAGTGTGCTCGTGGTGGTTTGGAGTTCGGTTGTGAACTCTTTGGTTCGAGGTGCGGCCTCGGCAAGCTTGTGGGGCTTGCGGTGTGTACGGGACTAGGGAGTCCGAGGGCTTGTAGGTATTGCGGCACCGAGGAGAGATCCATTGGGATCTTGCATAGTGGAAATCCTTCGTGTGTCGAAGGCGGGGATGTAGAGCAAGTGTGCTCGAACCTCGAAATATACCTTTGTGTTTGCGATTGCCATTTCTCTCTCTCTCTCCCTTGTTTATATCTTGCATAGCTTATATTGTCTTTACATTTACATGCTTGATATACCTTGTGCTTAATTGTTATATACTTGCGTGGGATCGTTGCTAACACTTGTATTCAACCAAGAGAGCCAACGCGGCACCTCAACCCATTCAAGGGGAATCAAGAGGGGTTTAGTCCAGAGCCTTGCAAAGGGAATTCGGCTACACTCTTGTGTTATACATAGTATTTAGTGTAATAAGATTTAATTTGGTCATAATTGTTTTTAGCTTCCGCATTATTTGCATCATTAGGCATTAAGTGACCATTAGATTAGCCATCACCTATTCACCCCCCCTCTAGGTGAACTTACAATTGGTATCAGAGCTAGTGCTCTTGATATTGGGTCTAACAACCTAAGAGTTAAAGATTCTCATTTTAGGCTAATCACAATATTTTGAACACACACCATGGACTTCATGTCACCACCCACCTTTGACATTCTTAACATCCAAATTTGGAAGGTTAAGATGTCATTGTACCTCAAGGCCTTAGGCATTCATGTATATCTTGCCACTACTAATAATGCATATTCTTTAGATGGTAAGAATTTTGAGGCTAACTCAAAAGCCCTTAATGCTTTAAAGTCTACCCTAAATGATGTTTATTTATCTAGAGTTGCTAATATTGATTCGGCTTTTGTAGTATGGAACACCCTCACCTCCCTTGGCGAAAAGGATCTATACTATGCGGGGAGCGATTCGGACGTTGGAAGCGACATTTCCAACGTATGCTATATGGTCCAAGGGATAACCCCCTTGAGGTAAACTCCGAATCCGATGATGAGAACATGTCATATGATGAGCTCACTTCATTTTGCCAAACAATTCTTGAGAAATATGACATGATTAAGAAAGAAAATAAAAATTTGAAAAAGAACATTGCTTGCATGCATATAGAACAAGATTCATTTAAATCTAACATTGCATGTTTAGAAAAAGATAACAAGAATTTGAAAAAGAATTTTGATTGCATGCTTAAAGAAAAGAATTTATTAGCAAATAAAATGGCATGCTTAGAAAAAGAGAATGAAGTTTTGAAAAATGAAAATGTTTCCCTCATGTCAAAATTGGATGATTTATGTGAAGGGAATGTGACTTTGAAAAATAAGATTGATTTGGTGGAAAAACAAAAGGAAGTTGTTTTTCAAGAAAATATTACTTTGAAAAGAAAATTTGTTGAAAAAGAAAAGGATTTTGTTTCACAAAAGAAAAAGAAAAATGACCATATATCTCATCATGCTTTACATGCCACCACTAATGAGATAAATATGTTGAAAAATAAAATAGATAATTTGAGCTCTAATTTGAGCTCATGTGCATTCAATCATACTAGATTGGAATCTTTGTTTCAAAAGAAACAAGTTCCACATGTTCATGCACATTCACATGCTTATGTTTCACACCATGATCATACACCCACTCATAAGCATACTAAGGTGTACATATGTACACATTGTGGCCGCAAAGGCCATTTAGCAAATTTTTGTTATGACAATATTAATTCTCTAAATTTTGCTAATTATAAAAGATTTTGGGTTCCTTACAAGTCTAACCCCAAAGGACCCAAGAAAATATGGGTACCAAAACCCCCACCTTTTACTTTTGATGTAGGTGAGGGCTCTCACAAAACGTGAGAGGATTGGTGCCTTGGTAGTGGATGCAATGGACTTGATGGACATACATTTGGATGCATCACTATCAAGGAGCTTTGGTGGGAAAACCACCATGTTAGGAGCTTTGGAGTTGGTAACAATTTCTAAACTCCTATTTTATGTACATGCTTGTTCATACATAATATTCATAGCATGTTCATGTTTTTATGTTATATGTGCTTCATGTGGTATTTACATGCTTAGATGTAGAATGTATCAAACTTGCTTTTATACATGTACACTTAGTGAGTATCAAATTGATTCATTTACATTTGAACTTCATGCTCATTTGTATCCACTATATGCATATGTATAGACTAGTTTTGATGATTCTCTTTTATCCATGTTTTGCCTTATTTTTATGCTTTACTTCATGTATATATATTCTTAATTCAAATCTAATAAATATACATGTATACCCGTGAGTCTCTTGCCTTCATGCAAATACCTTTGATAGACTCTTTTAGATTTGGGATATGTATGTGTATTGTTAGGATTGGATTAATCATACATATACCATGAAGATTCGTGTTTTGATGAAAAATGATTTTTTTTTCTTCGTGTTTTGTTAAAATGTGAAGTATGATCTTTTTGAGCTTCATTGACTATTTTCATAAAAAATGCTATTTACATGATCATTTAACACTCACACTTTTGTTAAAAATATTTTGAGCCTTATAGACCATGAGTGCTTAAATTTTTGTGTATCTAGTCATGTTTATGAAAAACATAAGATTTGATATATTTGAAGGATCTTTAACTAGTTTTTCAAAAACAATTTATACTAGTTATTTATTCTTCAAATAGTTGTTCTTAAGATTTACACATGATTCTATTTTTCTCAAAATGTATTTGATGCTTCATGTATTGAATATTAGTTTATATGTTAGTTTTATCAACACTAGGATTTATACTTGTATATATCATGGGCCACAAATAAATCTATTTATATTTGTGCTTGAATGCTTATTTGAACCTATGAAATGTGCTTGTATTGCTTAGTTTTGATGATACATACATTGTTAAACTTGTATTCCCACTTTTGGATTTGATTTATGATCATGTGTTTTCATTTCATGTATATGTGTATTTTGCCAAACTTTAAGATATACATGTATACCTCTTGAGTCATTTGCCTTTAATGCAAATCTATTTATATGGACTCATTTGTGTTTAAGAGATATGTATGTATACTTATTGTGTTGTCAAAACATACATATATCTTGAAATATAAATTTTGTTTTTTAATGAAAAATGTGTGATGATTTAAAGGAATATTGAGATTAATTGACATTTTTTGCTTTATTCCTTGCTTGAAGGATTTCGTACTAGTTTTTAACGCTTTCATATTAACTAGTGCCAATTCTTCATTTGGTAGAGTATATGATAAGCTTATTCTTCAATTGGTATCATTGGATATTTTCAATTGGTATCAATATGATTTTTTATATACTCATATTTTGATTGTATGTATGAATGCTTTCAAATTTAAATTATATCAATTTCTATTGGTATTATCTTTTCATACATATATGTGATCTTTTTGTGCTTTAAGAGAGTGAATAAATTGTATAAGAAAATGTATATGCTAAGCTTAATTCAACTTTCAACTGATAATTCTTAAAGCTTATGCAATATGTTTTCAAAATTGAAATCAAAATAAGAAAATATGTTTACTTGATATCTCAAAATGTGTTTTATTAAGAAAGTTCAAAATTTAAAAAAAAAAAATCAAAATTTTTGATTTGTAATTCCTATATGCAAGGAGAGCTTAACATCTCTCTTACATATGGATTCATGTTGAGTATATTATAAATTGAGGAGCTTGACAACTCTTCTTTATATGATATACGTGTGTAGGGGGAGCTTCACATCTCCTTTTATGCATTACATAATATGTGTTATGTGAGTTAGGGCTTGTCATCCCTTCTTCATGTAATGCATATGTGTAGGGAAGCTAACTTAGCGTCTTCCTCTTCATGGATGTATATCGCATATAAATTTTTATTGATTGATTTGTATTACCCCTTCTTGATCTCTTTGCTTTTGACAAAAAGGGGGAGTAAAATTTGTTTGATTTGCTTTTACTTTGAACCCTTTGTTGATGAGTGACAAAAAGGGGGAGAAGTATTTGAGTTTATATGCATGTTTTCATTGCTTATGAGTGTGAAGTATTTGTCTTCCTTGTTAATTATGCATATATTTTTTTTTGTTTTGCAAATAGGAGAAAAAGAATTTGATGCATGTTTATCTCCATCATTTGCATACATATTCATGTGCCTCATTGTCATATCTATTATTTCTTGTGATGCATGAGTTAAGGGGGAGCTTCTTTGAAGCTTTACTTTAATCCATGCATATATAACTTCATGAGTTTTGTCATCATCAAAAAGGGGGAGATTGTTGGCCCAAAGGCCTATCACCCTAGTTTTGATGATGATCAACTCATGAAGTTATGTTTACTAATGATCTTGTGTTTAATTAGTGTCAGATTCATTATCAAGATCTTAGTAGGTGCATAGCTCAACAAAGGATAAAATGTCAAGATCTGGAGCTAGCACGGTGTGATCCAAGGAGTTTTTGGATCAAGCTTGGACCAAGTCAAGAAGATGAGAAGACTTCAAGGGAAGACTTCAAGATCAAGACTTGTGTCTAGGTATAAGATTTTGTTTTTGTTTTAGATAAAATGTAAAGGATAGAATAGTGGTGGATTGCTCAAGTATACCATGCACACACACTCTTGATAGAATTGCTTTCATAAAAGATTTTTATGTTTAGAAAGAATTTTTATTTAGTAAAAGATTTTCTTTGTGACAAAATATATATACCTTGGTTTTTGGTATTTCTATCATGTATATCTTTTCAACCATAACCAAGTTTAGAGCTTAATGTCAAAAACATAGATATTACATTATGATTGTGTAGTAGATCATATCCATACACACTATGCTTTAAAATGAAATCAAATATCTTGTTTTTATATTTTGTGAAGTTATGAAAACCAAGTTTGAAAAATACATGTTTTGTTTTTTGATAAAATTTACAAGACGCTGAAATGATATGAATATATTGATATATGTCTTGAAAATTTTTATCACAAGTTTGGTTTTCAATATAGAATGTTAAAACAAGTTATGGAATTTTTATAAGTGTTAAAAGATTTTAAAAATAAATTTTTAAATCAGTTTTTCAGACCTGGAATTGGCTGACAGGCCAGTTCGGTCGACCAGGCGGTCGACCGAACCAAGGGCCGGTCGACCCACGGTCGACCGACGTGCACAGACTTGTGCATGTCTGGCAGCACAGTGGTCCGGTCGACTGGACGGTCGACCGCTGCAGAGAGTTCTGCTCTCTGAATTTCTGGGTCGACCGGAGGCTCCAACGGTCGGATTCTTGACCGTTGGCGGTCGACCGGCCGGTCGACCGGCAGTACTGACAGATCCCAACGGCTAGTTTTTCTGGCAGCCTATAAATTGGGGTTCTTGTCATTATTTGAAGCCAAGATTTTAGAGACTCTTAGAGCCAGTTTTTCCCATTCTTTCAGAAGAGTTTTTCTCCACAAAATAGAGTGCTAATACTTCCAATCTAAAGGGAAGATTTATAAGAGTGTTAAAAGAGATTTCTTGAGTTTTTCACCATAAGTTCTTTCCTTGCTTTCTCACAATCACTTGAGCTATCCATTTCTATTCATCTTATAGGAGTGTTGTAGTGAGAGCTTTTATTGGTGATCAAAGTGTTGGATCACCAAGATTTCATTCCTGTACTTTGAGGAGACGGGCAAGTGTGCTCGTGGTGGTTTGGAGTTCGGTTGTGAACTCTTTGGTTCGAGGTGCGGCCTCGGCAAGCTTGTGGGGCTTGCGGTGTGTACGGGACTAGGGAGTCCGAGGGCTTGTAGGTGTTGCGGCACCGAGGAGAGATCCATTGGAATCTTGCATAGTGGAAATCCTTCGTGTGTCGAAGGCGGGGATGTAGAGCAAGTGTGCTCGAACCTCGAAATATACCTTTGTGTTTGCGATTGCCATTTCTCTCTCTCTCCTTGTTCATATCTTGCATAGCTTATATTGTCTTTACATTTACATGCTTGATATACCTTGTGCTTAATTGTTATATACTTGCGTGGGATCGTTGCTAACACTTGTATTCAACCAAGAGAGCCAACGCGGCACCTCAACCCATTCAAGGGGAATCAAGTGGGGTTTAGTCCAGAGCCTTGCAAAGGGAATTCGGCTACACTCTTGTGTTATACATAGTGTTTAGTGTAATAAGATTTAATTTGGTCATAATTGTTTTTAGCTTCCGCATTATTTGCATCATTAGGCATTAAGTGACCATTAGATTAGCCATCACCTATTCACCCCCCCTCTAGGTGAACTTACATGTACAAGACCAGACTTATCACAAGTTATCTCAATAATTAGTAGATACATGCATGATTTTGGAAAGGGCCATTGGGAGGCAGTAAAGTGGGTTCTACGGTACATTAAAGGTACCATAAATGTTGGATTGGTATTCGAGAAGGATTCCACAGGTAAGCAGGAGTGTATCAGCTATGTTGACTCCGATTATGCAGGAGACCTTGACAAATGCCGGTCTACAATAGGGCATGTGTTTACACTATCTTAAGCACTGGTGAGTTGGCGCTCTATTCTACAGTCTACCTTTGCATTATCTACTATAGAGGCGAGTACATGGCCATGACAGAGGCTATGAAAAAGGCAATTTGGCTTCAGGGGTTGCTCGATGACTTGGGAATTGAACAGGATCTGTTAAAGATCAATTGCGATAGCATGAGTGCTATCTATTTGGTGAAGAAGCAGGTTCATGCAAGGACAAAGTATATAGACGTCAGGTTCCACTTTGTTTGGGAGATTCTTGATGAAGGTGATATTGAGTTACTAAAAATTCACACAAAGGAGAATCTCGCAGATATGCTTACTAAGATGGTGTCAGGAGTGAAGTTTACACATTATAAAGAGTTGCTCCATATCCTTCCAGTTGCTTGAGCTCGTTGGAGCTCATTTGGATGAACTACGGATGGCTTAATTCCTTGAGTAAGGTACGGAGGCAGCCACACTGGTGCAGCCACTTTTGAGTCGACAGGTTCTATGATGAGTTTGGCTCAGATTTGAGAAATCTTTACCGAGGTGAAAAATTGTAAGGAGAGAGAAAAATTGTATGGGAGTTTTTTTTTGTAAAAACTCATCAGGAAACATAGTGCAGAGATCGAAAGCTAAAAGGAGCGAGAACGGCTCGAGAACGAAAACAGAGTTTATATCAGATCAGCAGGAGGGTCGGTCGACCGGTGTACGGGCCGGTCGACCGCCTGATCGACTGGTGTGCACAAACATGCATAGGGTAGCTCGGTCTACTGCTCGGTCGATCGTAGCGGGAGAACGGTCGACAGCTCGGTCGACCGACTGACATGATGAAACTCTCGGTTAGACATGGTCGACCGAGCAGTCGACCGGGTGCTTGGGTAGGTCAACCGCCCGGTCGATCGATAGGCGTATCTGAGTGCGAATTTGTCTCTCTTTTCAGATTTGGACTTTATTTCTGAATTGGAGGCGAATCCAATTGGGGTTTCCTAAATTTCTAGGTCTCTTTGGTTATAAATAAAGGGGCTCTGCCCTCTTGAATTGTATGCAAGGTACAAATTATATGGTTATTGAATCAATAAATCTCTCTCTCCCTTGCCTCGAGGATGTAGGCAAATTGCCGAACCTCGTTAAATATTGTGTTTGCTTTCTCTGTTGTTTCTTGTTCTTGTTTTTCTTAGGTTACTTCTCTGCTGCATCTATTGGTTCCTCGCTGGTTGTTGCCTCACGTGCAACAACTGGCACATATGAGATTAGTACGTATAGAAGTTCATGTAACATATAAAGTTGGAGGGTTATTTTGATATCTTGCACATGTGGGAGAGACATGTCTTTTTCCTTTTACCCAATCCTCAACCATTAACTATTTTTGACTATTCATTTTCATCGTGATCAATTCAACTAATTTTGTTTGATTATTTCACCTTATCCAATGCCACTTATTGCACCAATTTCTCATGCTTTCAAGACCAAACTAATCTTTGACCTCTCATTTTTTTCCCCCTTCAAACAATGATAACTCTTGATTTTTCATATCCTTTTCATCCGTATCCATACTCGTGCTTTTAGAATCAACTTGTATCCACAGCTGTATTTGCAAGCTTCTCCAACTCTTTATCCGAATATGTATCCGGATCCACTTGAATATACAATTATTTACTCAAATTTGAATCTAAAATGAGTGCGAATGCTGATATTCTCGAGTATACATCTACTTGTGTTTGCACCACTGCTAAATACTCAATAGTCCTCACATTTCGAGGAGCTCCCATTTGGCGGATTTAGATTCTATTATTTGTCTTAAAATTAGAGGACGGTCAAAGTCGACAATTTTAACCGTGCATAATTTACGAATGATTGTGATTTTTTATGAGTGTAAAGTAAAGTAGTTTATGAATATAATTCACATTGAGTACAGTGAGTGTTAGGAAAATATTGAATCGCAATCATTAATTAAGAAAATTTACGATTAAAATTGTAGACTTGAACGGTTCTCTAAATTTTAATACCAATGAGAGGATCATTCCAATATGACAAAATTGACCACTTCATATGTTCTTTTCTGTCTTCTTATAATAAATCAATAATAACGGCGACTGCTTCCATTGGCTCCACATGGCACCCGGTTTCTGACCTTTTATAATAAATTAATAATAACTACGGCTCAGCTTCCATGGGCTCCACACGGCACCCGGTTTCTGACCTTTTATAATAAATTAATAATAACTGCGACTCTGCTTCCTTTGGGCGCCCACAGAAAAATGATGGGCTCGGATGGGCGCTACGCGACACTCTATTTTTTTTTTTTTTTTTTGCATTTATTGAATGAAAGTACGAGTGTTCTTGAGATTCGGTTCATGTGTGTGAGGCATACACACATACAATAAGAGAACCAATCACGCATTAACACGTGTATTGGTCCTCTTATAATATGTTATGTGTGTGGGGCTCACACACATAACATATTATAAAAGAATCAATACATGTGTCAATGTGTGATTGGTTCTCTTATTATATGTGTCACATGAAGCGAACCCAGTGTTTCTTGAGCCTATTTATTGAGTGGGGAGGTGTGTTCAGTGTTGTCGTCCCTAAGTTTCAATCATGTGCCGAGCTGAGGTACTGGGGAGAGGATTCCCCCGCATTCCCAGAATCGGAAATTGGGGAACCATGCCAAGACAGCACCAGGGAAATTCCGTCGCCAGCGGTGGAAGAACCCTTGACAATTGATGCAGCTTGGCTAGAAATGGTCGCCCGAGACTTTCACAAGTTCAGCTCGTCGGACCCGCAACCTAACCTCGAATGCTCCATCTATAGAGCCCCGCGGGCAATCCGCCGTCTTGACGAGAAAGCCTTCAAGCCCAAGGTCGTCTCCATCGGCCCTTACCACTACCGTGACCCTCTGACTCGTTATTCTGACTACTGTGAGGTCGACATGCATCCTGCAAGTGGTGGTGCCTCAAAAGTTTCGTAGTCCAGCACAAGCATCTTGATCCCCAAATGCTGCTGCGTCGGTGCTTGCTGGCGATGAAGAAGCACGAGGCACGGATCAGGAGATGCTACTCCGAAGAGATTACAACGGGGAGCAACGAATTGGCAGAGGTGATGATGCTCGATGGCTGCTTCACCTTCTGACTTCTTCAGGATAAGCACTCAATCCATCATCTTCTCCATTTATTTTACCTATCCCGGCTTCCCGATCCTCCCACTTTGCCACCAGAGCCGTCCGAAACACTGCTGCTCGAGTGGATTCTGACTTCCTGGACTTACACTTCTCGAGAGATGGTGTGATGGAGATACCAGCTCTTGTGGTCGACGACCACTCCAAAAATTTGTTTCAGAACCTCATTGCCTTCGAGCAGTGCTACCCGTCAACAGGCTGCCACGTTGCAGTTTACGCATCCTTCATGGATTGGATCATCAACACCCAACGAGACGAGAGGCTTCTTCATTCCAAGGGTATCCTCATCTATCTGATGAGCGCCGACCAAGATGTGACCCACTTTTTCGGCCACCTCTGCGCAGGCGTCCACTTCGCCAAGGATCGGTTCTATCTTGCCAGCATGTTCGCGGATGTGGCCAGTTACCAAGAAAGAAGGTGGAACAAGTGTTGGGCTGACTTCAATCGTGTTTATTGCAGCCACTCATGGGCGGCGTTTGCAGGGGCAGTCGCCTTCGTCTTGTTTGTTTTCGCCGTTGCTCCGACCGCCGTTGGCATCATTTCTCACTTTGCGCATAAATGAGGATTGAGATTCACGTTACGAAGAAAAAAATATTTGTATTTAATTATTTGCTAGCTTTCAAGTTTAATGGGTGCATCTTTTCTTTTTTTTGCTGTGTGACATGCGGTTATTAATTGTTCTCTCGTATATTAATTGTCCAAATTACTTCTAGTTATGTGTACTTAGTTGATAATAATATGTTCTTAGTTGTTAAAAAGAAGGATAAAAAATCTTAAGATTACTAATTAGAGACAGAGGCGGCTCAATCTCTAGGGAGGCCTTAGGCGAAAGTTTTAAATGGACATTTTTAAAATATACTTTAAATAAGTAATTAATATTAACTAATATATTATGTAATCAATATTTTATTGAAAAATAATTCTTCTACCTTTTGAGATGCAAAATTTTTAATAAAGTTTTTGTATTCAAGTTTTGCTAATGTATCTTCTTCTATAGAGCAGTTGCAGGCCCTGTCGTTCTCTAACTATAATTAAATAGTTAGGGAGAATGGAAGAAACGATTTGAGGAAGTGGAAGAGACTCCTCTCTAATTATAATTAAATAGTTATGGAGAGTGAAGGATATTCGCTTGGGAAAGTGGAAGCGACTCATGCTTTTCCTCATAATATAAAAAATGAAGCGGGAAAAAAAAATCAAAAAAAGTGTGGATGACAGGATTCGAACTCACGCAGGCAAAGCCCACTAAATTTCTAGTTATGCCTGATAACCACTTTAGCACACACAATTGAACAAACAAAAAGGATTTTGTATATTTTATATTTCTTATTTTAGTAAATACTAATTTACACTATTATTTTGGAGGCCCCACTATATTTGGGGCCCTAGGCGACCACCTCATTCGTCTAGGGGTTGAGCCGCCCCTGATTAGAGAGAGAAATGATAGGCTGCAACCCAGATCGCAAATGTGATCGGTCGAGTCAAAAAACATCGACTAACACAGTCAGAAGCATGTTTAATATTAGGTCACTGTACTATTTCTTCTATTTCTTTTATTTTTTTTAATTCTACAAATTTGTAATTATATTACTTTATATATTTTTTTCCATCTGAGTATACAGTAGAATGATGTGCTTCCAAAGATTAGGGGTTTTTTCCATCGACATAGTCCGAATTTCCCGTGAAGTGCTCTGGAGCTGCTACTCGAGATTCCTCTAAACTAAATGTTCTCTCTTGGCTCAACACAAGTGTGGGCAGTGGGCACACAAACAATACCGAGTGTGTATATGATTTGAGCAATGTAAAGCAATGCAAGATATAAGAGAGAGAGTTGAGAGATAGTGGATCAAACGCAAACACAAAGATATGTTTCGAGATTCGAGCCACTGCTCTACGTCCCCGCCTTTACACAGAAGGATTTCCATTATGTCCACACAAGACCTTCCACAAAGGGACCTCCACTGAAAAATTACAACTCAACACTTGGAGTACACAACCTCTATCTCAAATACAAAATCTCTACATAAGAGGTAGGCACTAAGCCTAACACAAAGTAAAGAAAAATATACTTAGTGATCTAATGATCACAAACTCTCTCTTCCTGATCTCAAAGGATCATAAATAATTTTCTCACAATACAAAAATCCTAAAGATATATTTGAAATGATAGCTCAAATATGTGAGAAAGTAAAGTATTTTGGAAAAGAAAAAACAAAGAAAACTCTTGAGAAAAACTTCTAAATCGATATGAAAATGAAGATCAAAACTAAATTTCCAAAGACTTGTTTTCTCTTGATTTTCCAAAAACTTTAAAACAAATAAAGATAAGAGTTTGGGCACTAAAACTTCTTTTGAAAACTTTGTTAAAAACCCTTGAGAACGTGGGAAAAAATTACTTTAAAAAATCTTGGTGAAAACAGCCCTCAAAGACCCATTTTTATAGGGGTCTGAAAATACAGCTGTTTGGGTCCAAACATGTTCAGAATGACCTGCCGGTCGACCGCCCGGTCGACTGGCCAACGGTCAGATTTTTGATCGTTTGGGTTGTCGGTCGACCGGCCAGTCGATCGCCCTAAGGCAATTTTCCTGTCGATCGATCGCCCAGTCAACCGAGACCAGAACCAGAGAGTGAACTCTCTGCTCGGTCGACGGGGCCAGATCCAGAGGGTAGAGCCTTGTGCACGTCCTGTGCACATCGCTCGACCGCCGGTCGATCGAGATCTGGTCCAGTCAACCGGTCAGTCGATCGCCAATGGTCTCAGGCTGGGTTTTTAGGGTTTGAAAACTTGGGCTTTTAAATACCCATAAAATACTATAAAATCACATAAAATTCACAAAAAAAAGTTCTTATAAATATTTGAAAAACAAATATGTGTGACTAAAATTCAACACATATTTCAAACAATTTGAACTATTTTTGTGATATTAAAATTAAGCTTTAAATCAAAATCGGTCCTTTCTAAAAAACCAACTTCTAAAGAAAAATACAATTTTTCTACAAACTTGTACAAAGACAAAAACAAGATATTTAAACTTATTTTGAAGCATAGTGTGTATGGATAGAATCTAATACACATATAAAAGATATATTCATGTTTTTGACATTAAATCTAAAACTAAGTTTTGTTAAAAACAAAACTTGAAACCATGAACTAGATATACATCAATGTAAGTTTCTAAACATTATGAACCAAGTAATGTATATGGATAAATCCACTATACATATAAACCATGTAAACTACTTTAGAAGAAATCTATTTATGAAAATCAAATATATGTAAACCAAGATTATAACAGTTTTGAAATCTTTTACAGCAACATTAAATGTTGTAAACGGGCAGAAAATCTGTCTCACCCTTTCTCCAACGGTTGGATTTACTTTGATGTTGCCTTGTTGTTTATATAAAACCTTGTTCATTCATTACAAGAACAAGAATACAACCTGAAAATTGAAGCATAAACATTGCTCTCTCATCTTTAAGCTTTAAATTTCAAATCTCACCAAACCAAAGTGGTTGAGCCAATCATCTTCATTCAAGTTTTGATTTTCAGAGAAAGTCTCAAGCATTCAATACAAGAGAATTCCATCACTTCATTTATTTCTTCATTGAAGAATCTCATTCTCATCCTCTATGTTTATTATAGATTATCATTCTTATTGCTTTAGACTTATTGTGCCAAGGTATTAATTGATAATACTTAAAACTATATGATTGTATAGAATATCCTATTGTATTCTATCATTGTACTTATTTTAATTCTTATATTGTGTTAGAGAATAAAATCTATTGTCATGCTCATTGTTGTGTACTTCAAGATAGAGGTAGTGTGAAAATTCAAGATCGAGGAGTATCTTGGTGGTTTATAAATCCAAAATTGGATAGTATCTTGGTAGACTGAAAATTCAAACTCAAGGAAGAGTCTTGATGGTTGTAATCCCTATATCAAAGAGAAACTTTTTAGTAAATTTGTAAATCCTAGAGAGAAGACCTCTAGGTGGTGGATGTAGGGGAGTTTTTCGAACCATCCTAAAATTTCTTGCATTCTCTCTGCTATTATTATTGTGTTTTATCTGTTGTACATTTACTGTTACATTGTTATTTTCTCCTTCCTGTTGCTTCTACCACCATAATGTGTCATCCTATCATCAGACTAGGTAATTCTACCAATCTGTCATATTTTACAGTTTGTCTTATAACTAGTATATTTAATTTTTATTACCCTTGATCATATTCACCTCACTCTAGGGTCCAACATTTGGTATCAGAGCGTTGATACTCCTATTTTAGGCTTTATATCTTAGTGACCGATCCTATGGCTTCCACTAGTAACCTTATTCTACTAGAGGGGAGATCCAATAATAGACCGTCACTATTTAATGGTACTAATTATGCCTATTGAAAAGCATGCATGAGAATTCATATTCAGTCTATTGATTGGAAGATTTGGAGTATGATTGAAGATGGCTACATCTCTCCCACTATGAAGGTTGATGGTAAAAAGATTCCAAAATCTCGGTCCGAATGGGACGATTAGGATTTCTCTTTTGTAAATTTAAATTTCAAAACTATTAGTTGTATTATCAATGATTATCTTGTAATAGTTTCATAAAGTTACGAATATCACATGAGCTAAAGAGATGAAGAATTATCTTGAAGTCACCCATAAGGGGACTAATGAAATTAAGAACACAAGAGTTTACATCTATTCGATTGTTATCCAATGAGTCTATTGATGAATTTCTTAATAGCCTCAAAAGCATCACTAATAATGTCCAATTTCTTGGAAAAGTCGTTGCTTACTTTGAAATGATAAAATGCTTCTCGATGGATCTTTGGGTCTTGGACGACGCATCCATTCACTTTCCTTCTGTTATCGTCTTGGTAGATCTCACGTTGACAATGGTGGATATAAGAGCCATGCAAACTCACCACTGACAGCGCCAGATTTATCAAGCTGGACAATGCAAAGAAACTCTTATCATCGTCGAGATAAACCGTCTGAGCTGTTGGTTTCTTGTGTTGATGCGATTATCGAAAACATCGATCTTCCTCACTTTTGAACAGTTTATGAACATGTTCAGTTTTTTCTGTTGGCCCAGTGGCGATGTTATATTTGATTCTCTTGTTCATTTGTCTTCTCCCAAACCCTCAAGCGGTTGCCACAACTCCATTGTCATACTGGTGAGGATGATGACACCGTTGAGATCTACTTCTTCCCCTTGTTCTCCCTCACGGGGCCGCCCCCCATGCGCGGCATCACCGTCGTCTCCCAAAAACCCTAGCTCAATCCACAATGATCTGAGGACGAAATATTTCTATATTTCTATCCCATTTCTCACTCTTCGAACCAAGGTATAAAGTTTTGGGCTGTGAAAAATATACCCCAGAACTTAACTATGCATTTTGGAAAGTGAGCCTCAAACCAAGATTGCATCTCTCTAAGTCAGTCGTTTGCTCCAATGCCTTCCTCACCATCTGACTAGACACAAATATCTCACATCCACACTCACACACACACACACACACACACACACACACACACACACACACACACACACAGAGAGAGAGAGAGAGAGAGAGAGAGGTTGACGAAGGTTTAGAAGGAACAAGTGACACACACACACACACACACACACAGAGACAGAGAGAGAGAGAGAGAGAGAGAGAGAGAGAGAGAGAGCTATTAAAATTTGAGGACGGTTTTAATAGAATCATTGCGTTAAGTGGCACTTTCATTAGAGAGAGAGAGAGAGAGAGAGAGAGAGAGAGAGGGCAAAAATAGAAAAATCTATTAAAATTAACAAAGGTTTAATAGAATCATTATGCTAAATGGCACTTTCATAGTTTTAAAAGAAATAAGTGCCCACCAAACTATGGTACAAGGAGGAATTTGCAATATGTTGCGCCCTCCGGGGAAAATTCACCGACAAATGCTGACGCCACGCCGATCACCTGAGATCGGCGTTCCCAACGCCTAGTCAATCACAAACCATATGACACGAAACAAAATACAAAAGAGAAAACAAGAATCAAATGATTTAATGAGATTCGACAACTTGCCTAGAAGAGAAAAGATCTTATTCAAACCAATAGAGTTAAAAGGGTTACAAATTGATCCGGAGATCCAAATCGAAAATCTACGTAAATTAGCCGTAGAATTCTCACAAACAAACTAACTTTAGAACACTCAACAATCAATTTACTCATATCGATACCAATAAGCGTACAGAAGCCCTCCTTATATAGGCAGAGGAGAGAGCCAATTGAAGGAAACCAAGTCGGATACAAAATCTGCGTCAAAACAGAAACTGGAATCCAACTCGGAGTTGCCAAATTCGCAACCCGATCGACCGGTTTCTTGTGCGGTCGACCTTAAGTTCAATCTTCTGTGCCAAAAAAATCAATGCAACTCTCTGTTAAATCTCAGTCTTCGGGTCAGTCGATCGTGCAATTGACCGCATGACCGCCCTCCTGATGCGGTCGACCGCCCGGTCGACCACCAAGCTTGTTTCCTCCTCGTGCATGTTGTGCACGCCATACGCGCTCTGTCTGTGCTTCTTGTTGTTGCATCCATTGCCCGTGTAGACCGCCTCTGATGCTCCTCTCTCTTGGCTATCTCCAATGAGTTAAAAAAACTCCCATCTTTTATCTTCTCCTCCACAAATTCTCCACCTCGGTGAAGATTTTTCAAATCTGAGCTGAACATAACGAATCAAACAATTTCAGCTCATCCAATCGACTGCGCCATTATGGCTGCCTACATACTCATGCCTAACAGTATCAAGCCACACGTAGTTCATCCAACGAGCTCCACTGAGTTCATCCAACAGAAACCAAATCTGCAGCAACGAACCCAACTGGCTGAGTTGTATGAACCTCCTTACCAATACAGTCATGGACAACAACAACCTTCAAATATTTGAGCTTGTATAGCTCACCAATTTGAGATTCACACTTTTTCATCTACTTTCGTGGATTCAACTTGGTTCCGTTCACTGCAAACAATTCAACATGTTCAGTATCCATCACGGCTACATGATCTCCACCCGATGTCACATCCGGTGAGATCCCAACTGATAACAAACCAACTGGAGATAGAGTAGTATGAACCTCCACCCGCTGTGATACATCCTTGATCTTCAACCTTTCCACCTGCTGAGAGATAGTAGACTTCAACAATGAAGTCTCATCAAATTTGACATACTTACTCAATACAATCTTCTTGTTTTTTGGGTCACATAGTTTGTACCTTTTCATATTCCTCTTGACATCCAAAAATACAAACTTTTTTACTCACAGATTCAACTTGTCATTTTTGACATTGAAGTATGTCGGACATCCAAATACCCATAGCAAATCATAGTTTTGAGCAACTCCACCTGACCAAATATCCAACGAAGTTTTATCTCCTATCGCAGTCGACGACAATCTATCCATGAGATGGCTAGCATATTCCATAGCCTCAGCCCAAAATGATTTATCTAATTGTGCATTAGACAACAAGCACCGAACCTTCTCCAGCAAGGAATGGTTCATCTCCTTAGTCAACCCATGTTTTTCAATTGTGAAGTGAATACCAATAACAGTGTTTTGGCCAAATCGTAGGAATTGATCCTTGTACTTCCCAACATGATTAACTTGGAACATCTTAATCTTCTTACCAGCATGTTTCTACATCATATTCTTTCACTTCACTAACATATCTAGGACTTCAATTCTTCGTCTCATAGGGTATACACAACAACGCCTAGATAAATCATCAACAAACGAGACAAAATACTGATGGCCTCCAACTGATGCAATCTTGGTAGGACCCCAAACTTCAACGTCAATACAATCAAGAAGACCTTCCGAATAGTGAATTGTGGTGCCAAATTTCACCTTCATCTTCTTGTCCAGAACACCACATCCACCAATTTTAATTTGCAGGTAGATGCACTTTCCAATAATCCTTACTTCTTAAACGCTTCTAAGAAATTCAAACCAACTTGTACGAGCCTCATCTGCCATAACCTGGTAGAGTCGTCTTCCAAATGTTCTGAAACTGTCAAATTTTCAGTAACTGTTCTACCCTTCAAATAGTACAAATTGTTGCGTCGAACACCCTTCAGAACCACCAATGAGCCACTAGACATCTTGAGCGCCTCCAAAGCTCCAACTGAAATCAAGTTCTTTTTCAACTGAGGTACATACCTCACATCCTTCAACTCTTTTATCATCCCATCAAATAACTTGATGTGAACTGTACATATTCCTTTAATCTTGCATGTGTGACCGTCGGCGAACGTCACCAAGCCTCCATCTAGTTTTTTAAAACTAGCAAATCACTACTGTTTGGGATAAACGTGATAGGTAGCGTCCATAGCTAAAATTCACTCAGATTCCTCTGAATAATAAACAGTAGGGGTGATAGAAAGTGAATAACAGATGAGTCAGAATCATTACCAACTGCCATTAGGATTTTGTATTCTGATTTTGAGTCCTTCGTCTTAAGATTTGGATAATTAATCTTCCAGTGTCTTACTTCTTTACAGTAAGCACACTGATTTTTCTTCAAATATTCATGACCACTAGTTCTGGACTTTCCAATATCTCCATTGCCCTTCCAATTTTTCGTGTCATCAAACTTCACCACATCACTCTTCAATTGGTGGATATTCACCGTATTCACTATGGACTTATTAACTCTGCCCATATCTCCTCCAAAAGATGTCAAACACAATGCGGAAAATCAAACAAAAATAGATCCAAACAAGATAAAGATAGAATATTCACCTCAAAGTGAAACCCTAGACGAGTTTTTGAAGCGATCTACTCCCCCAAATCCGATCCCACGAGCAATCTAAAATGTTGTTCTGAGATCGAGACGCGGTCTCACGAACACTCCCAACGCCGCTCTGAGATCGACGCACGATCTCTGTCGAACAGACCACGATGCTCTTGAAATCGACAAACGATCTCATGTCGAACCTGGGAAACTTTAATACCACTTGTTGCGCCCTCCAGAGAAAATTCACCGACAAATGGCAACACCACGCTAATCACCCAAGATCGGTGTTCCCAACGCCGAGTTAATCACAAACCATATGACACGAAACAAGATACAAAAGAGAAAATAAGAACCAAAATGATTCAACGAGGTTCGGTAACTTACCTATGTCCTCGGGGCAGAAGAAAAAAGATCTCATTCAAGCCAATAGAGTTACAAAGATTATATATTAATCTAGTGATCCAAATCGAGAATCTACGCAGATTAGCTGTAAAATTCTCACAAACAAACTAACACTAGAACTCCCAACAATCAATTCAAAACCAATTACAAATCGATACTCATATTGATACTAATGAGGGTGCAAAAACTCCCCTTATAGCCAGATGAGAGAGCCAATTGAAGGAAACCAATTCGGATACGAAATTCACGTCAAAACAAAAACAAGGGTCTAACTCGGAGTTGCCAAATCCGCAACCCGGTCGACTGTCTCCATGTGCGATTGATCATCCGATCGACTGTTAGTTCAATCTTCTATGCCAGAAAACTAGTTCAACTCTCTATTAAATTTGAGTTTTAAGGTCGATCGACCGGGCGGTCGACCGCCCAGCTTGTTTCCTCCTCGTGCATGTTGTGCACGCCATACTCTGCTCGTGCTTCTTGCTGCTGCGTGCAGACCGCCTCTCCCTCCCTCTCTCCCTCCCCGTGGGGGTTACCTCTAATGAGTTAAAAAAAACTCCATATTTTATCTTCTCTCCCACACATTAACTCGTTCTCAAAACATTGTGACACATCAGCTGTTAAAAGAATGTCAAAGTAATTTAGCCACATGTTACTTTGTTGATCTCCATTGTTTCCTTTCCTCTCTAAACAGTAAGTCCTTTCTTTTGTTCTACATGTTAAATAATAAAGACTAAACACTGACCCTATCTCCAACCATGAAGAGCATGCAAAGAGTTACTGCATTTGAAAAAATAAGGTGATTAAAGTGACAAACAAATGGTATTGATGTGCTCATTTACATTTTTTATTCTGAGTCATAGCTGTCTCATGTTTGCTAAACAATGTGAGAGGAAGGTTTGAGGAATACCGAAGCCAGAGAGATCCCAACATCAACTATCAACTTTACCTCTTCAATTGTGTTACAGTGACAAAAACCAAGAAAATTCAACTACCAACATCAACAAGGGATATAGACTAAAAATTTGTCATTTTTCCCCCTTTCCTAGTCACTACTCATATCAACAATTCACAACAGTTAGAAAGAGGAATTCATTGGTTAACTTATATAAAATCATAAGGCCACTCAAGTGAACTCCTTGAGCTAACAAAATTATAGACAGCATGATATATTAGAACTAAATTAGCCTATCTGATAGCCCAAAGGACCCCATCCTCAAAGATAGTGATACAAAAAGTTTCTCTGCTGTATCGCCGAGAAAATGTTAATGGCTGACAGAGACAATAACAAGGATGTGGGTCAGAACTCTTCGCCCCCATATATCTCCTTGACAGACAATGTATGTGCATCTATAACATCTGCAGAACCAACGACGAATGCAAACACTTGAACCCAATATCATTAGAGCCGAACTATGGCAGTTTACCCGGATAGCTCCCTTCATGTGAAATCTCCAGTACGAAGCTCTCACCGGATTGCCTGCTACAGCCAGATGGGTAACATTAAACAAAGCTCTGACAGAAAAATCAAAGATTAGAAAGGCATTCAAACCTCCTCGATATATATGTTTATTAGCTTTTGGAAAATAAAACTTGAACGCTTGTAGGCAAAGCAAATGAATACACCTTCAGGTACTACTAAGCAAAGCTATGGGATTCCGAAGAAGTATTGTACTGTTAGAATGTCAAGTTACTAAACTATTTGTGTAGCGAAAGGTTGACAAGAATTCCAATCCCTATGTAGCACTACCCCCGCTATGGGACACGACTACACATGATATGGTTACGCGGATACAACAAGTTATAAAAATTCAGGATTCGGGTATGCCTGGATACAATGATAATAAAATTATGTGTGGATTAATGTTGTCTAGAAGATGAATTTGCCGCACTATAATGGTTAAAAAGCATAATAAGTTAATAATTAGGATATTATAATATATTTTCAAGTTATATACATCAATGATTACCTAAACAAACAAAAACTTTATATTAATAAGATGGACGAATAACATAAATGCATATGTAAATCAAATGAAACTGTGAACCGTTGTTGCATTAGAATATTTAACTTCCTAGCCTCTGATATACCTCCAATACGTCTAGGATGCATTATAAATATTCAATAAGTATCGAATCAAGGGATGGTACCTTAATCAAAGTACCCACGCAACATAGACCTAGCCTATAGAACTAGTTTCACTGGCATGAACATCAGATGCTGGCATATCTTCAAAGAGGGATTATAAATGTCAATGACTTTATTTAGTCATCTAGACTGGAACAAATTTGATTGGTCCTTAAATTACAGAAATGCAATTAATAGTTATATCAGACACAAGTCTGTTGCCAAAGGTGGGGTGATCACATAAAACATTATCGACCAAAAGTCTTTTGTAGAACACCAGCCCACAAAAGCAGCAATGGTTATGAAGCATGGTCAACATGAAAACTTGAATTGGGCGCTTAAAAAGATCACAAGTCTCTTGAGTGTAGGACACTTAATCTGCTTATAAAAACAAACTCAGCATCAACAAACACTGTTTAAAATGTCAAACGAGCTTGGCAGGATACGCTAAGGTGGACTTGGAATTGCCAGAAGATGTTCTCACCTCAGGGCCAAGAGGCTTGATAATACTGAAGCTGCAATTGGCAGTCACATTACCCCCCGGAAGAGTCTTGTTTACCTTTTTGGATTTCAATGAAGCAAGGGGAGTCCAGATCTGGCCTGCTCCACTTGAAGGGTATTACTTAAGAGAGTTTAAGATGCAATAAGCAATCAGTTCTTTATTAACCAGAGTAGACACTACACATGAGTTCACTTGGTCCAAACTGAATAAAATTGCCTGAAACGAAACGAACTTTAACCAACTTAATCAAACCAAAACCTACTCATTTATTGGCAAGTGAACAAAACAGTGATGACTCTAGTAGATCTAACGGTGCTGACCTATCTTATGGATAATGAACCACAGACACTCCAAATCCTGCCTCTGTATCAATATGGTATTGAATAGGATCCCAATACATATTCACAATGCCGAAATACATATAAATTACAGCTAGCAACTTATGGCATTCTTTCTAAAAGATGAAGAAATATGAGATAGTTATCTGAGGGATGTGCACATGAACATCACCTAAACATTTCTTAATGAATGATGGACGAGTTGTTTGGAAGCCTTATATGTGCCCTTTTCTACGACTGAAACTTGTTCACAAGTTTAGATTCTTAACCTGTGAAATCTGTTGTTTATTTTCCGGAATATGGATGCGATTTTTTATTTTTGGAGCAAGTTAGTTCATTGAGTCTGAGCTTGAACCAGATAAATTTTGATATGAGATAGTTATCTGAGGGATGTGCACATGAACATCACATGAACATCACCTCAACTTATGGCATTCTTTCTAAAAGATGAAGAAATATGAGATAGTTATCTGAGGGATGTGCACATGAACATCACCTAAACATTTCTTAATGAATGATGGACGAGTTGTTTGGAAGCCTTATATGTGCCCTTTTCTACGACTGAAACTTGTTCACAAGTTTAGATTCTTAACCTGTGAAATCTGTTGTTTATTTTCCGGAATATGGATGCGATTTTTTATTTTTGGAGCAAGTTAGTTCATTGAGTCTGAGCTTGAACCAGATAAATTTTGATACTCCTGTTAAAGACATTATAAAAGAACATAATATAGATATATAATAAATTATGCATCACTGTTTTCTTTCTGTAACATATCCTACCTTTTGAGAACTTTCTTGTCAGTAGGTGATTTCTATTGTATCAAAGTTCTGACTTGTAGCAGTGTGTCTTATGGTTTAAACAACAGATGAAAAGAACCTTTACTTCCAATAGGGCCCATAAAAATGAATTCGGTGAAGTTAATTCTAATTACTTCTAAAAATTACACTGAAAGAAATAATCACCAAATTACTCAAAAATGAAGCAGGTAGCAGAAACGAGCGCTGCGCTTGTAAATCAATTTAAAATGCAAATATTTACAACATGCTCTTAATTCTTAAATGTAAATTTGCCATTACCTATTGAAAGATAAGCACTCAAAGAAAGCAATGGACGGTGTGAAGCCTTTAATGAGTTGCTAACTTTAATCAAACTATGTTTGTCTTGATAAATAAGAAAGCAGTAAAAATATTATCATTCCAGTATTCAAAATACTTTTGGGAAGAAGAATTATGAAAATGATGAAATCATCAGGAAGACAGATTATCAAACATACCACATGAAACTATTGTTTTATAAACTCTAAAGATAGATTTTACATGTTACATATGAGAAAGAAAACAAGATGAGGAGATTCTTAGGAAGATGTGCGGGTACAAGGATGTAATATGGTAGTAACAGGACCAGAAGTTTTAATGTAAAGCAAAATGGCTGATAGTAAAGAGCATAGGTCCAAGATTGTTGGATTTTAATATAAATTGTTGGAGTAAATCGGGAAATCAATGACAAAAAATAACAAGATAATAGACTGAGGCAGGTTTGACGCTATCTTAAAACGCAATACTCGCTCTCACTCCAACACAGCAGGAATTATGCAACTTGCTTTCAAGATGCAACAATCCACTTCTTGTTATTCAACTCTCTGCTTTGCACCCATAGAGGTTGACCAGAACAACTTGATCATTATGTACCAAAAGAATAAGCGAGAGAATGAAGATGTGACCTTTTGAAAAGTTAACAGTCCTTTATATAACCAGTAGAGGACCCTTTGAATCTCACTTTGGTAACTAATTTGTCTGTTGGGATCAGTTGGGAGTTTTTCAAAATAAATAATTGTTCCAACAATCAGAATTTTCAAATAAAATAATAATTGTACAAAGTTGAGATTTTCAAAATAAATAATTGTAACAATACTTAGAATTTTCAAATAAAATAATAATTGTACAAAACAATGGTCAGAATGTAAAAATATGTTCGAGTTTGAGCTATAACAATTCTATATGCAAAGTGTTGGGTGTCATCAATGTATCATAAAAGCCCATTGGCCCACTGCCTGCCCCGTGACTCACTACGCAAGTTGCAATTTTTTATTAAACTTTCCAAAATTGCATATGGTAGGATTCAATCACCTGCCATATCAGTCTCTATCCTCAACACTTAACCACAAATTTATACAACCTTTGGTGATAGAAACACGATACTAAATAAACACATAGATAAAAAGAAAAAACAATTCTTTAATAATATTAATTATATTATCAAGTAACATAACAATGCCCACCAATTTCAGAAGATTAAAGGCAAACAAGATTCTAGGTACTAAAAATAAATACATAACATGAAGATGTGATAGGAATCAGACGGCTCAGATTTACTAGTATTTATTCAAATTTTGAATTTAGATTTAAATTTAAATTTGATTAGATTTGGTTGAGATTTAGGATTTATTTAAATTTAGATGTGATTAAATTTAGTGAGATTTGATGTTATCAATAATAGCACGTATAGTACACATGTAAGCTATATATAGTCATGTAGTGATCTTTGAAAATTTTTTTAATGATTTTGATAAATTTATAAAGCTATTTGCTTTTGGTATTGATTTTAATCTCATGAATTGAATCATAGGCTGTAAAAGCCAAGATTCAGGTTGCGATCCGCGATCATATCTTTTCTTTCTTCTCTTATTCTTCCCCAGTTCCGCAAAATCCCCACCATATACCCTAAATCCTCTTCCGTCCCACATTTATTTTGGTATCAGGGCCGAAGTTCTTTAAAAAAATCAAAAAAAGAGAAAAAAATCAAAAAAATCATTGTGTGCACTATTCACGTTACTGTTCATGCAACACCGTTTACTGCTGAGCGCAGCCGGAGTCTGTTTCAGGCCCGTTCGAGGTCCGATTCGAGTTCTGCCTGAAGCGTTGGATGCGTGACTGAGTCCCGAAACTACTGAAAAGATTTCACAGCAGTTGGATAACAGATCTGACCTCCACAATCCCGTATTTTTCCGATATTATTATTAGGTTGGAAATGTATATCCTCAATGCACTGGACATCTTCTGAATTTGAGTTATTGTATCTATAATATAGTTCCATTGGTAGTCATTTAGTCGGTATTTTTATATGTACATGATACATATGTATGCTTCTGCTATCCGGTTGTGCGTGCAGTATGTAGAGACATACATGTAATACATGCAATACACATGATGTACATGCACCGTTGTGGTGCACAAGTTAATTGCCCGGGTACGGTTGTTGAACAATTTGTCTTCAGAAAATTATTCTTTGTATTGTATAGGATAAACTGATATTATCAGTCAACTAGAGGTCGTCTTCCATGCACTATAAAACTTACCACATGAGTCAACATGATTGGCCAGTGAGCCTCATTTGATATATGATGCTTTTCTTTTGGGTACTTGGGACTTCATAACTTGGCTACAATGCCAGATCATCAGAGAAGTGCACATTCAAAGATGGTCTCTCAGAGATGAGCTTCTTCAAGGGAGAGACCATGTCAAACACCACTGAGTCTTATGATGGCCATTTGAATTCAGACCCTTACTACTGGTGATGAGGACATCACGCAGCTCCTATTTATCTTCTCATGTCTTAACTAATTATTTAGTATTTTGTGTCAGCTTTATTTGAGTTCCTTTTATTTTGTTCTTTTGTGGACGTTTAGTACCACATCGGTTATTTCCCAGTACTTCTCTTTTGTAAAGCCTATATAAGGCCCCTTAAACTATTGGAATAATCAATGAATTATTGAATGATTAAAATTTTCACAAATTATCTGGTAATTCTTGAGTCTCTTTTGCTCTCGAGTTTTGGGTGAGAAGCCCGCGTAAGGGGTGGAAACCCAAATTTTATCTTTTTTCTCAATTTAAATCTTGGTTTCGATTTGAAGGTGATTGCGATCTATTGATTTTACATCATTTTGGTATCAGAGCACCGGTTTTCAATCCCCTTCAAAATTTTTCCTTTTCCAAATTTTTCCCAATCTCCCAAACCCTAGATCTATCTCAGCACCAGATTTAGATCCGTTCAAAAAAAAAAATACAGTGAAAAAAAAAAAAAAAAGAGATTACACTGTTAAAAAAAAAAAAATACAGTGATAATTTCTCATCAAAATTCCTTTAAAAAAAAAAATACAATCTCGCCCTGTTCATCTTCCGCCGCCTTCAACGATCCAGCCACGCCAACACCCGCCGCACTCCCACGCCGCCGTCAAGCAATCGCCGCCGTCGCCACCACCACTGTTCATCTTCTTCTTCAATCCCGCCGCGCCTCTGCCGCCGTCGACACCCCAAAACTCAGATCCGAGGCCACCGCTGCCCGTCCGCCTTCTCAACCTCCATGAACTCACGCCGCCATCTCCTCCGTCATCGCCAAAGCTTTCCCACCATACTCTTACCCTCGTCGACTCCAAATCGTCATCAACAACCCAAATCGAAGACGATCCAGGACTACGCCGCCGCCGCCATCTCCGTCCGACCTCGTCACCGACAGCACCATCGCAGTCGTCAACCGTCAACAAACTCCACTGACAACATCGATCTCCTCCCCAGACCTCCCGCCACCCTCAACAGGGTCAACGGAGCCCTTCCGCGTCCCCGGCTCCCCACCGTCGTCGCTGAGGGTCCTCGACGCCGCACCTAACAACATCGGCGATCCCAGATCCCCTTCATCGGTGCTACTCTGGGCTCGTCAGAGTTTCCAAAAGCCGGATCGATCTCAACCAGGGCATCATCTTCACCGCCCATTCGTCGCCGCCGACACCCATACATCGTCGCCACCTGCCCTCGCGGTGATCCCCACCACCTGCCCTCACAGTGATCCCCGCCACCTGCCCTCGCCGTCATCTTCACCCTTGATCCGAGTCGCCGTCGCCGCTGCTCCCGCTCCGCCTTTGCCCTAGCTGCCATCTGTGCTCGGATCAAAGTGGATCCGAGCCTCGGCGCCTCCGACTGAAGCCCCCACCGATCGGAACTTCCCCGCCAAGGCCTCATCGGAGCTCCGCCATCTTCCTCGAGCGTCGCCACCGCTCGTCTTCATCTTCATCGTTGCCTCCGATCGACGAAGCCACCGTCTCGAAGGGGCCTCACCGGCGATCGCCCCGGGTCGCCGTCACCAGAGCCGCCGCTCCAGTCGAAGGAGAGATCTCCCCACCGTCGCCGTCGCTGTTGAAGACTCCCCGTTGCCCTAGCCCGAGGTCGTGCGAGGAGGGACAGGGTTGGGCTCGTCTTTAAAACCCAACCCGGATCTTATTTGGGCCTGGGGTCAGACCCTAAGAGGTTGGGCCGGATCCAGTCCAAACCGGCCCATTTTAAACCCGTTTGGGGTCTTAAGTGACTAAGCCGGGTCGGATTCAGATCGACCCGACATCACCCGACCCGGATCCATTGGAGCAGTGAGCCCGCTGACATCAGCGTTCGAGTCACTCAGTGAGTCGACTCATCTGACTCGATTCAGTGGCTGTTCTGACTCAGTTCAGAGTTAGTTCAGTGATTCCGAAGGTCGTTCAGGGCTCATTTCAAGTCCAAATCGAGCCGTTTTCGAGGCAGTGGATTCGTGACGACCAGTACTACGCGCCTACAGCAGTCTCATTCAGGTTTGAGCTACGGTCTTCTTCCCAGGCGTGAACGACTCCACCTCAGGTGATATCACAACTTGACCTAGTTCATTAACTGTTGATTACTTGCAACTACTATACGGATTGCTATAATTTGTTGGTATAAATGCTATTTGCTTCAATCTAGTGGTTGCATCTTTGCATCATTTTAGGAATACATTTTTATTTACATTTGAGCCTTAAACTTTAGGGAATTTTGTTTAGTGCATGCATTTAGTTTAACCGACTTTAGGGCTCTCCATTGCATCTGCTTGCTTGCTTGAGTCATCATGACTAATCAGCATGATAGGGACTCCCACTTAGACCAGCTACACAATCTCCATCAGGGTCATAGGTCCGTTCATGAGTACATTAACATATTTAAGGACTTAACCCATCGTAATGAAGTGAGAGAACACCCTTCTGAGACTCTAACTAGATTTATTTGGGGTTTACGGCCTAAAATAAAACATGCTATGATTACTGGCCCCTATGACCTAGACACCGTTGAAGATGCCTTTGATGTGGCCTTAAGATTAGACTTGACTTTCAAGACGCTGGTCAATGCCAAGGTCAAATGTTCTAAATGTAAGGGCTATGGACATTATAATTATCAGTGCCCCTCAGAGAGTCAACATCTTAGAACTGTGCCCACTGATGAAGTTGACGATTCGAAGACTGTTGAGGATGTCCAAGTTTCTTCTGAAACTGTTAACATAATTGAAGACATGACAGTTGATTCTGTCACACAGATTATTGATGAAATTCATATGTCTTCTGATAGTGCCAATGATGACGTGGACGAAACAGTTGAGCCTAATATACCCACTGTGTCTAATCAGCTAATCGAGTCTCCTTGTGTTGAACCTAGTTTTATGGTTATTCCTATCAATTCACCTTTTGGGGAGTTACCTGAATTTCTTGCCAAGGTCAACAACTGGTTTCTAATACTTCTTTCTCGGGTTGTTTAGAGTTTGTGTCTGAGTCCCATATACTTCCATTGTTAGATGTGTGTCCTTCTAGGCATATTATATCTCTCGTTCTCCCATCGTTAGGAGCTATGCTTAGAATACCTACTGCATTGCATCTGCCTGTTGCACATATTGATGATATCACTAGGCTGATAGCAATTTGCAATAAGCCCTACAAATTTGCTGCATACCCATATAGTATTTTGCAGGAATTTACAGTTGATAACAGGGTGATTGCTTACGAGTTGGATAGCCCGTGGGATCCTGGTATCAGCTCCGTTTTCAGTCAGGATGATGCACCTCGCCCTACTCCCTGTTCCTGATCGTGCTGCTATCTTCCACCACCGATCTGTCACGGAGACCAGCTCCTCCTCCGCCACCATGGTCTCGACATGATGTTCCCATGCTGCTGCCACGACCACCACCTTGGCCCGATTGAGATGCTTCGTGAGGAGAGTCCTCATTCGACAGGGTCGAGTTCCTCCCACCCCGAGAGAATTGATGAGGACATCACGCAGCTCCTATTTATCTTCTCATGTCTTAGCTAATTATTTAGTATTTTGTGTCAGCTTTATTTGAGTTCCTTTTATTTTGTTCTTTTGTGGACGTTTAGTACCACATCGGTTATTTCCCAGTACTTCTCTTTTGTAAAGCCTAGTACCACATCGGTTATTTCCCAGTACTTCTCTTTTGTAAAGCCTATATAAGGCCCCTTAAACTATTGGAATAATCAATGAATTATTGAATGATTAAAATTTCCACAAATTATCTGGTAATTCTTGAGTCTCTTTTGCTCTCGAGTTTTGGGTGAGAAGCCCGCGTAAGGGGTGGAAACCCAAATTTATCTTTTTTCTCAATTTAAATCTTGGTTTCGATTTGAAGGTGATTGCGATCTATTGATTTTACATCAACTGGTGTTCACTATGATTATGTTAGGACCAGTCTGTCTATGACCAAGGTTACAAAAGAATAGGGTGTTTACCAGGAAGCTGGAAGGTGCATAAAATTTAGTAATCATTCACAAAGGGAAAGCATTTGATACTATAGCTATTATGAGAAGCATTTTAAGAAAGTTCAACCATTAAATCTGCTAATGATTTATAGTTTGTTAGCATAATAACCCAAAACATAATGATTCATTAAGGGAGAGATCAATTTATAGGTTACAAACTAGGTAATGGGTAATGGGCCAAAGCCCAATACCCAATATCTAATATCCACTAACACTCCCCCTTAATCTGGAGTATAGATATCTATCATGTCCAGTTTGCTACATAAGTTAGAAAACACTTGTAGTGAAGCCGCTTTGGTAGATCTGTCAATTGTTTTGAGAATGGTGTGAAAGGGAGAGAATTCTTGGTCCAAGTATCTCTGACCACATGACAGTCAATCTCACTGTGCTTAATCCTCTCATGAAACATAAGATTCTGAGCTATATAGATTGCTGATTGATTATCACAATGCATAGGCATAGGTCCAAACTGTTTAAAATCAAGCTCAGATTCTTTAACCACATCATCTCGCAAGCAGTATGAGTCATAGCTTGATATTCAGCCTCTGTAGTAGATCGAGATACCATATCTTGTTTCTTACTCCTTAAGTCACAAGATTTCCTTCAACAAAAATGTAATATCAAGTGATAGATTTTCTATCCCCTAGTCACCAGCATAACCAGAATCGAAGTCCCAGAAATGTGTACATGTCCATGTTTGTTGTACAACAAACTTTCCTAGAGAACTTTTGACATAAGCCAGAATTCTTAATGCAACTGTCCAATGAACTTTTAGGTTAATGCATGAATCTACTCAGTACCCCAACAGCAAATGTTATATCCAGCCTAGTAACTGTGAGATAAATTAATTTTTCAATCAATCTTTTATACCTCCCTGGATCATCAAGATGAGAGTCATCAAACAATAAATCCACCTGGCTTCCATTGGAGTACTGGCTGGTTTGTACCTCAAACGTCTTTTCTCCTCCAGAAAATCCAAAGCATACTTCCGTTGAGTAAGAAGTACACTACGTTTTTGTTATGCAACCTCAATCCCAATAAAGTATTTAGGCTTAACTATGTCCTTTGTCACAAAGTGACGTCTAAGATACCACTTTGTTTCTACTAAGCCAGCTGAATCACTACTAGTCAGCAGCATATCATCAACGTAGAGTCAGAATAACTAAGCCATACTTAATACGCCGAACAAAGACAGAGCGATCTAAGTGACAATTATGGAAAACAAATGCCAGAGACGGTGATACTAAACTTCTCAAACCACGCCCGTGAACTCTGCTTGAATCCATATATTGCCTTCCTGAGATGATAGGCTTTATTCTCCCCCCGAGCAACATACCCCAAGAGGTTGCTTCATATATACGTCCTCTTGCAAATCACCATAGAATTGATAGTAATAGAGAATAGAATCAAGATGGAGTTCAACCAAGCAACTGGAGAAAATGTCTCAAAATAATCCACGCCATAGGTTTGAGTATAATCTTTGGCAACAAGCCTAGCCTCATAGCGATCCATCGAACCATCTGGGATATACTTTAAGATGTAGACCCATCGGCAGCCGACAACAGCATCTGTGGGTGCAAAAACCAACTCTCAAGTTCATCAAGAAACAAGAGCATTCATCTCCTCATCCATTGCCTGCTTCTAGGAAAATACTAATATAACCTCCTCATATGACTTGGGTATAGATATAGAAGACAAGGACAGGGCAAACTGGCGAAAATAGAGATTAACACGATCATAAAAAACAAACTGAGAAATAGGATGATCAGTACAAGACCGTTTACTTTGCGGAGGGCAATAGAAACATTAACATCAGAGAGATGCGTTGATGGTTGAGGAGATGGACCTTCCACTGGATGGAGTCAGTCGGAACTGGTTCAGATGCAGGAATTTTTTTTGTTGATAAGTATAGACATGTCTGAAATCTTTTTTTCCTAAGAGGCTTTGGTGCATGTGGTTGTAGTGTCTTTCGGTAACATTCACAAAGAGATAACAGGAACAGGAGCAGGTGGCAACAACGGAACAGATGGTGGAAGAGGATAGACTCTGATGCACTAACTGGACTCTGTGGAGAGAAGTATGAAACGGACTCAAAGAACGTGATATCAGCAGACACAAAATACTTATTGTTGTTAGGACTGTAACACTGATATCCTTTCTGAGTTCAAAAATACCCAACAAAAACACATTTGATAGACCGAGAAGACAGTTTATCCAAACTAAAAGATAAGTCCTGAACAAAACACGTACAGCCAAAAAAATGAGTTATGAAAAAAAGATTTTTGATAGGATAAAGACAAAAATGGAACTTGACCATTAAGAATAGATGAGGGCATTCTATTAATCAAATAGCAAGCACTTAACACAACATCAGACCACAAATACTTGAGAACATACATATGTATCATCATGGTTTTAGCAACATCTAAAACGTATCTATATTTGCGTTCAGCAACACCATTCCGTTGGATGTGTGAGAGCAAGAAATTTCATGAATAATCTCATTTTTAGAATAGAAAAAAGACACGTTATTTTTCACATATTCCAAGACATTATCAGTACGAAGCACATGAATGAAGTAGAAAAATAATTTTTTTATTTCATTAAAGAAGAGTTCAGTAATAGCAGAAACTTCAAATCTCTCTTTTAGTAAATACAGCCAAATCATGCGAGAGAAGTCATCAACAAAAATAAGAAAGTACCTAAAGCCTTTAACTGAAGGCACACGACTATGACCCCAAACATCTTTGTGAACTAACTCAAATGCAGAACTACTATGGTTATTGACACGACTCTAATAAGTGACACGGTGATGTTTGCCTAACTCACAAGACTCACAATCTAAAGTGAAAATAGAAAACTCATTAGGAAATACATACCGCAGCCTTTGCACAGAAGGATATCCTAAACGCTAATGTCAGAATAGAGCAGTATCATCTATCATGTTGACCCGCAGCTAAGCTAGTAGGAGTCACTCGATCATCTAAATAGTACATGCATCCTCTCTCATGCCCAGAATTAATCCTCCTCCCAATCGACAGGTCCTAAAAAACACAGTGAGAAGGGAAAAATGTTATTTTGCAGTTATTATGTTTGGTAAACTGACTGATGAATAATAGGCTAACAGGAAATTTTCGAACATATAGAACATCAGTGAGTTATGGATGGAGTAGCCTGGACTACCACATTACTTAATACAAGTGACTTGGTACCATTAACAATATTAACAGAAGAAAATTTATTTGAAAATTTTAACAAAAAAATTAATACATATCATGTGGGATGAGGCTCCTGAGTCTAATATTCAAGGCTTTTGAGAAGAGGTGATATAGGCATTCATACCTGAAAAGGATGCATGAGTCACTGAATGACAGTTTTGAGAGAACTCGAACCGACGCAGTATCATACTCCTCATGTGATGTGATAAAATAATAGTGGGAGAGCCAGAAAAACCAGAGTGAGAAACTGAAGTATGAACAGGACCAGTATCACCAGGGGAAGGAGTATCAACATCAGCCAGTTGTGCCTATTCAGGGCAACCAAACTTCTCTCAGCACTTCTCAGAGATGTGGTTATTTCTTTCGCAATGCTTACATTGCATGAGCCCCTTATCACTAACAGTTTGTCTACCACAATAAGAACCACGATCACCTCCAAATGAGCCACATCTTCCTCCAAATCACGGTCACGACCACGACCTCTGTCACGTTCAAAAATCATGACAGACTGCTCAATAGATGGTACAGGTGACATATCAGCTCCAGTAGAAACGTGCATAACTCTAGAAAAAGTGACAGTCAAAAAAGGAATACTATCTCCTCTCAGTATCTGACCCTGCACCTAGGGTCGAAGAGAGGGATTCAAGCTAGACAGAAACTCCGACACCGCGAGATCCTGAAGATATCTCCTTAGTGTCGTTGCATCAGTAACAACAGGCTGTTGCATCTCTAACTCATCGATCAAACCCTTGAATTCTCCATAATTAAGATACAGATCTATCTCCCTGTTTGAGCTCAAGTAGGCGCTCATAAATCTCAAAAACCCTCGAAGGATTCTTCTCACCCCATACATCACCTTCAAGGTGTCGCACATCTGAGCGACAGTCAAGAACATTACACTACTACTGATCTTCTCCTCAAGGTTGTTTGAGGAGCCATGTCATCACAGAATAATCTCCAGCAAGCCAGTTAACATAAGTAGGGTCTGTACCAGGTAGAGAATCAAGGAAATGGGCCAATTTATTCTGAGCACTGATGAAAATGCGGAAAATTTGTGTCCACAACAAATAGTTGGGCCCATTCAACTTCACAATAGTCCCCAAAATAGCCTTTGAACCAATCATCATGGAAGCAGGGAAAGTAATCAAAGTAAAAGAGGAACTTATATCTTCTGACATTGTAGCCAATCACAGTAAACTAGAAACAGCCAAAATAGCCAGTAGAAAGCCAGTAAATCAGACAATACCTGATCTAATGATAAGAGAGATGCATAGACAAATAGATCAGCACCAACAAGACTGGTTCGCAGCAGAAAACAGCAGATCAGGTCATCGACAGTTGCAGAAAGCCAGATCAGGTCATACGGCAAGAGAAAAGTGATGTAACTTCAGTTTCAGGATTGTTGTCGAAGGCTGTTGAAGGCAGAGGGAGCAGGAGCTCTGTCGATGAGGTTGGAGAAGTGATGTGATGGTGTCGTCAAGGTCGGAGGAGGGTGTGAAGGGCTTGGCAAGGTAGGAAGAAGGAGGCAGTGGCGTCAGCTAGAGCAGAGGATAAGTTTGGTGGCATCTACGAGGTCGAAAGAGGGGTGTGGAAGCCACGACGAATTCAGAGGTGGTCGACAAGGTCTCAGAGGTGGTCGACGAGGCACGGCGAATGCAGAGGAGAGGTCGTGAGGGCCAGGGGAGCCGTTGCGAGGGCCAGGGGGACGTTGTGGCCTCGCGAGGTCCTAGGGGGTTTGTTGTGGACCCGCAAAGTCCTGGGGAGCTTTTGTCATGATCTCGATGATCGAATTTGAGAAGAGAACGATGAAGAAGATAACAACGATTAGGGTTAGGGTTATTTAATGCTCTGATACAATGTTAGCATAATAACCCAAAGCATAATGATTCTGGGTAATGGGCGAAAGCCCAATAACCTAATGCCCAAAATCTAATATCCACAAACACAGTCCAATAGTACATTTGACGGCACCAGCTGTTACGGATGTGCAACACATATATCAACCATGAGCTAGCCCAGTGTTTCACACCACCCTCTCAAGTTTCAATCCAGTTCATGACGTCCAATTCATGGTAGGTCCATGGTCCAGAATGCCAAATCTCAGAACCCAAGGACTAAAAGAAGAGAAGTACTGAATATTGGTTTAACGAGCTCTTCCAATGTGTTGCGCTCTAGTATTTAGTCTTCTTCAATAGACATATTGACAGTTTTACGAGTTACATTGTAGCTTTAAAGTTTGGTGTTTTAACTTTAATTATATAGTTGTAGTAGAATAGTGAATAATGTTAATAATAAAATTTCTATTTTTAAATAAGTATTTGATCAGAACTTGCTTTTATTTTTTAAATAAGTATTTTATCATAATTACTATTTTTAAAAGATGAAAGAGTTTATTATCGTAATCCTTAATTCACGTCTTCCACTATATGTTTGTGTCTCTTGTCTACACACACACACACAAATAATACACGCAAAATTATCAAAATGCATTGAACAAATGCTCCCAACTGTACATACAATATACACACTTCAGTCTACCATTATGCATTCCAGGCACCTATTTATGCATTTATAGGAGCTTGGTGACCCAACGAACACCTAGAGAGGTCTAGTGTTTTTTAAATACTATATGAAAATAGGAAAAGAAAGAAAGAAAACACATACATGCATACATACTAACAATCATCATCTATGGCATTGGCTAATCTTATGAGGTCAATTAAATCTGTGTCTTTATTTTCTTTTCCACGTGAAACTAATTGTTAGATTAGATAATAAGTTAATGGGTTATTAAATTTACATTACCCATAAATCAATACTCGTTTGTATTCTCTATATTTAAAGATGATCTCTCTAATAAAGTATGGTTTCTAGGATTTTGTTTCTCTACATAGTATCAGAGCCTCCAAAACCCTAGCCCGTCGTCATATTCTCTTCCTCTTCTTTCTTTTTTTTCCCTTTCCTCCACATCAAGCCGCCCCCCTCTCCAAGTGCTGCAACACCTCTCCAGGTCTTGTGCCCTCTCCACGTTCGTCCGTTGCTAAGGATATGGAAAGGCCTAAATACTTTCTGAGAATTGAAGTTACATATCAAAAATATAGTGTATTTTTTTCAACGAAAGTGCTCTGGATCTTCTGGAGAAAACAACACTTTTGGAGTGCAAGCCTGCTAGCACTCAATTGGAAGCCAATATGGACTTGTGGTTTGACGATAGTCACACACTGATGATCCAGGAAGATATAGAAGATTGATTAGGAAGTTAATTCATCGCAATGCTACTAGGCCAGATATAACTTTTGTTGTGGGTGTACTGAGTAGGTTCATGCATCAGCCCAGAGAAGCTCATTGGTCAGCTGCGCTAAGGATTTTGGCTTATATAAGAGTTGTCCAGGAAAAGCCTTGGTGTACAAAGAAACATGGAGATGTACGCATTTCTGAATACTCTGACTCAGGTTATGCTGGTGACCAAGAAAACATAAAGTCTACTACTGGATATTGTAGCTTTGTTGGAGAAAATCTTGTGACTTGGAGTAAAAAACAAGATGTATCTCGCTCAAGTGAAGAAGCAGAGTATAGAGCCATGACTCATATTGCATGTGAGATGGTTTTGGTTAAAGAATCTACCAGTGAAACTTGGTTTTCGACGGTTTGGACTAATACTTATGCATTGTGATAATCAATCTACTGTTTACATTGCAGAATCTTGTGCAGAATCTTGTATTCCATGAAAAAATCAAGCACATTGAGATTGAATGTTATTTCATCAAAGATGCTTAGACAAAGAAAGTGGTTACCTTCCAGTTCACACCTTCGTTGAGGCAGTTAGCAGATCATCTTATCAAAGCTGTCTCCCCCAGGTATTTTCTAACATATATAACCTGGGCATGTTAAATATCTATACCCCATCTTGAGGGGAAGTGTTAGATTAGATAATAAGTTAATTGGGTAATTGGGTTTACATTATCCATAACCTAATACCATTTGTTATCTATATATATAAAGATGATCTTTTCAATAAAGTATGCTTTCTAGGGTTTTGTTTCTCTACACACATTAATTCTGAGTTTAGTGTAAAATTAGAGACAAATTTCTAGACATGTCATAAATAATAAAATTAGTTATTATTTTCTTCTTATCCTCTCGTCTTATTTAGATGTCAAAGACTAAAATGTTTATCCCATGTTCCCTTTCATCAAATTACATGAATCAACTGTTTGCCTCCAATAACCTATTAAACTAAGTTCCTGAATTTGATATATCATGCTATGAAGCTACTACAAGAGGAAAAAACAGTCATGACTTTCCCACCCTTCGCAAGACTTCCCAAAATAAATTAAAGTTAAAACAAGCAATTTTGATTAGCTACAAAATCATAACAAAAGGTGTGAATCCCCTTAACAACATATACTAACCAGTGCTCTACCACGAGACTGAAGTGTTAGACTGCTGACTTGATCTCATCGGACTTTCCCTAACATGGAGAAAAAAGGAAAACATATTATAAGAATTTAAAATGGATAGTCCAGGAAAAAAAATTACTGATAAACTCAAATGTTAAATGTCAATCATGATCCAAATTATCAAAAATAATCATAGTAACATTGTAATAATCAATAACAGATTAGAAAAACCATATTGAAGTTATATCAAGTACAATAGTTCTTGAATGGACAAACCTCAACTGATGATTCACTCCTAATTTTCCGTGTTGGAGACCTCATTGTGACAAGTTCCTCAGCAGATGTAGGGTGAACACCAACTGTCGCATCAAAATCTGCCTTTGTTAATCCAGCCTTAACAGGTATAGCAATTCCCTGAAAGAAATGAAACATTTATGAATTGAGTTACAGGTCAGGAATATATCAAAAGAAATATTTCACCAAGACAGCAAACCTGTATAATCTCGGGAGAGTCATCCCACACATGTGCACCCCCAAAACTTTGTCTGTTCTTGCACATACAATGACTTTCATAAACACTCGATCAGGTAACCCGGACACAGTAGCCTTGAGAGGCCTAAAATTAGCCGTATAGATATCAACATCCCCGTATTCTTGAATAGCCTGCACAAAATCTCAAAATGTTTAAAGGTGATTTTAAAATATATACATTTAACATATGGTAAGTCAGACATTTGGAGTCACCTGCTCCTCACTAAGACCAACTTGACCAATCGGTGGCTGAGAAAAGACGGCAGATGGCACCGCACTATCACGATAAATAAACCAGTTATTGAAATACTTCACATAGTAATATCCCTCACCAAAAATAAATCACAAACAATCAAAAAAAAAGGTAAAAAGCATAGGAGAAAAAGTGTGAGCAAGTTGAAGCCAAATACAAAGCTATATACTATGAGCATTCAGCAATCAGATATTAAAAGGACACATTGGCGGCAATGCAACTACATGTAGAGCTTGATTTTTTAAGTGTCTATAGAGACCAAATTCTTGGAAATTGAGATTCATGCATGATATTGCAGTTAGCATGTATAAAAGGATGCATAAATTTTAGTCCTCTAACAAAATTCAAGTGAAAGGGCAGTACGAGCAAAATATTGCAAATTTAATTTTACATCAGAATGCATACGCAAATAAGAACAGCAAAACAAATATGTGAAAGGGATGCAAACAGGAACAGCAACATAAATATACTGAGAAAATTATGCAGTATAGAGAGAAGAAATGCAAAAATACTATATAGAGAGAGGGAGAAGACAATAAAGAAGATGTATAGAGCTTTGGTTAGAGAAGAGAGCCAATAATTGTAGAATAGTTAGATAGAGATGCAGTAGGGAAACTGAAGTAACGAAATAGATATCATAATAGTATTTCAATTGTCATCCAATCTTTTAGTTGCCCACCAAGATTATATGTATATTCATCATCCAAATTACATGGGTTAGCCAATAGGTTACATAATAGCAAAACCACCGGTCCTCGCATCAACATATTTGGGAATTGGGATCGTCCAAAAATGGCTGCCTTCCATTTTTCTCTTTAAAATGACAAGACTGTGTTCCCAAAACAGAGAGTCATATATGCAAGCCACACTCTTATGCTTTGTTTGGTGGGTATGTCGTTTGTGGGGGGGGGGGGGGGGGGGGGGGTGGGGGGGGGGGGGGGGTGGGTGTTGTTGGGGGGTTCCACATGTTTGGTTGGGGGTTGGATAGAGGTAATGGCTATTCAACTGGACTCTTAGGTTATAGAGAAATATATGAGTGATGTAAAATATTGGGGATCGCAATCACCTTCAATCCAAAAGAAGAGAAAAACTAGGGTTGAGAAAATTTTAAAAAATGAAAGATGAACAAGAACCTTATAGGATTTGGACTTCGCACTCCTTGCACATGATCGGACTTCACACCCTTTGCACCAATCTCAAGATCACAAGAACTCAGATCTAAAGAAATTTAACTGAAAATTTTCAGATTTATTCATTGATTCAACTAGAGATGTCTTGATGCTAATTTACAGGCTTCAAAACAATACAAAATGCCAGATTGACCCTACTAACCCTAAACGGACTCAAACATAGAAAAACTAGCCCAAATTGAACCCAAATGGACTCGCAACAACGCAAATATAAAATACAAGCATAGATAAACTAGCCTAAACTAAATGGACTCGCAACAATGCAAATACAAAATACAAGCTAAATAATAACAATAAACTAGAATTAAAGAAATGCAGCACATCTTCTTCTAATGTAGACTCGCTCAAAAAGCGTGACGCCCTCATCATTTCCCCCGGGGTGGGAAAAGCTCGACCATATCGAGTGTGGGCTAGGAAGTTGTTGTTGGCCTTGATAATGATCGAGTAGGTCGGGATCAAGCCGTTGGAGATTCTCCACAGTAATCCATGAATTTTCTGATTCACTTAACCAGATAACGTCGTATTCCTCTATCTCTAGTAGAGACAATCTGATGATCCAAAATAGAATCTATGTTCTCCACTGCATGGGATAATTTAGAAGTAAAGGTAATGGGGGGCTCTCAAAAGAAAGAAAGTCAATAGGCTCATCCATGAATGGATTAGACGGGTATCTAGAATACCTCTATATAGAACCAAATCTTCGACATTAAAAGTGAAACTAATGCCAAAATCTTGTGGGAGGTTCACCACATAAGCATTAGATGGTGTCCTCTTACGGATTTGAAAAGGTCATACACTTCACACGTGCAATTTCTTCACGGTTCCCGGAGGAAACCGCTCGGTGTAGGCGGACCATCACATAGTCACCAATATTAAATGTTCTTAATTTACAGTGTAAATCAGTAGAAACTTTATAATCAATATTATTTTCATTATTTTGTCTCTGATTTTCTCGTATAATGCACGTATGTGAGCTGCGATACAGATGCAAAGTCTGATACCCTAGGATGGATTAGAAGGGATATCAAGAGTACCTCTATATAGAACCAAATCATCGACATTAAAAGTGCAACTAATACCCAATCTTGTGGGAGATTCACCACATAAGCATTTGTAGTCCTTTTAAGGATTTGAAAAGGTCTTGCATTTCGCGCGTGCAATTTCTTCACGATTTCATGAGGAAACTGTTCGGGTCTCAAGCAGACCATCACATAGTCATCAACATTAAATGCTCTAAATCTACGGTGTAAATCAGCAGAAGCTTTATAGTCAAGATTAATTTTCATTATTTGTCTCTGATTTCCTCGTGTTAATGCACATATAAATCAAATGGGTTGGGTAATAAACAGAGGGGTTTTAAAATGAGTTGATTTTGGCCAGTTTGGGTCAGGTGATAAAACAAAGGGGTTCCAAACAGACTATGTAGCACGGACACTCCTATAATAGAGCCACGTCATGTCCTAAACGTGTCAGACACACATGTCGTGTGTATTTTTAAGAATTTACCACGTATCCATGTATCGCGTCCATATCAGAGTAGTTGTGTCCGTGCAACATAGCGGACAGGTTTAAAACGCAATCCAATACCATAACCCAACCTGATTAAGCTATTAATATGTTCCTTCGCATTTAGCCCCAAAATAATATTACATTTAAAATATATCACAACAAAAGTAAATTACATTACTTTTGCACACAGTAAAACATGTTAACTTTCAACCTTTTGATTTTTATAGATAAAATTCAAGGAATCTCAACATATATGTATATATAAATCTGAAACTCAAATTGAAACCATGTATATATAAATCTGAAACTGAAATTGAAATCACCAGGAATCACGATACCTACTGAGAACAATGCAATCGAGGCCGAAACTGAAACCAAAACTGTGTTTTAAAACTTTGATCAAAACATATCAAAATTATCATTGATTTATGCAAGTCAATATTTTGACGACCTTTTACCACTAAAGTATAGTACTCAATATATAACAGAAAATAAATAAAACAATTCATACATGTAACGTGTACAAAGAAGTGTATGAAAAATGTAGGCCTTCTGTCCAATCTTACAAGTGTCTTAAATCAAAACATATAGAATATAATTGAGGACACGTTTAAAGAAGAGTCTTGCACACATGTTGATGTGTCCAACATGGGTCCGGCTTTATGATACAAGTGGCTATTCTCCATAGATACCTAAATACATCTAGTTATTACTATTCAGAGTTTCATATATCAAAATTGGTCAAGGTTAATGGTGAATGATATCTAAACCCAAACCAAACATGCATATGCTAATTCATAGGGCTTACACCTATATTTACTATTTGCTAATCAAGTGCGTTCCTTGAAATATATACCAGTCTGTTATCAGTTGGATAGAATCTTGCCATATCTAAACTTGAATACGCTTATACAGTCAAGCTTTGAGGCTGGTACTACCGTACTAAACAATAACAGGTATCAGGCAAATTACAGCACTCACCAGCCACCAGCCAAGTCTGGCAACCATGGGCATAATATATAATACTTCTACCCTAGAAATAAGAAAGAGGGATGCTTCACTACTCATGTCTTTTCTCCTCTCATGTTCAATCCATGTTACAGATTACAGCGTGACCCAAGCTTGTAAATGAAATATACATAAGAACTTCTTGGAAATGAAAAAAAGAAAAGACAACATACACCTATTATGTTGCATTTGATTTTCATCAAACAAGCCACTTTTGTTTGACTTTCATCTATTATGTTGCATTTGACTTTCATCAAAGAAATCACTTTGGATTGTATACAGCATGTGGTTATCTTTTAAACTTGACTAGGTTACAATTCCTTGAAATAGTTATGACGATCAAGAAATGCAGAAATAGATTACAAATGCCATCCAATTATCAATGTCCTATGAATTGAAAAAGAAAAAACCAGATGAATTCAGGATGCTGATAACTTGCTACCTTCTTAAGCTGCAGAAGATGAAAAGGTGTATGGATAAATGTATAGAATGAACAATACACAAAGCTGATATCACATTGACAGCTGATTACTGAGTCTGGTCAACCTTTCAGAAGCGTGTTCTTGAATTATCTTTGTGCTTTATAGAAATAAGCATTCGGATGGGAACAGGCAATAAGGATAATCAGCATCATGATCACAATGATATTAAAAATGAGAACTCCACCTGTAATCAGGGTTTGTAGGTTCGTTTCCAAATACTGTCTTTGCAAATGCCCCTCCTTCCATCAATGCAACAGGAGTCAGGTTTATCCTATCAGTGACATCTCCAACAGCCCAAATAGAGTCAACTGATGTGCGTGAGTATTCGTCAACCTGAAATAATCAGATATTGTGTCGAAAGACTAATATATTGCTTAAGATTAGTGAATTGGAGATCCAGGAAAATCTCATTCAACAAAGAACATTTACCAGTACTGCTCCATTCTTGGCCAATTTTACCCCCACCTCCTCCAGGCCCAAATTCTACAAAAGGAAAAACATAAATAACAGAACAATCAAGTACTACCCTGGATGAGTTGATTGAATCATATGTAAATTAGAATATAAATAATGAATGACCTAAATTATCTTAAACCTTTGTATTAGGCCTTCGACCTGTAGCAAACATTACATGTGAAAAACCATCTACAGTTCCTTTATGGGTTTTCAATGAGCGTAAACCGTCTGTGGATTTGATGATCGCCTGAGGGGACTCCTCTGTGTGGAACTCAATACTCTTAGGGACATCTGCTCAGCAACAAAGTCTCTGACCTGCAGAAGCCTAAATGTGAAAAAGAATTCCAAACTTACAGCATGACAATATGATAGGTCAATCTCTTACCTCTTCATCAAAGCCTCTAAGAACTTTCTTTTGCCGGATAAACACATGGACATCACTTCTTAAGCCATTGAAGATGCCTGCAAACTCCAAAGCAATGTACCCACCCCCTACTATAGCAATCTTATCTGGCCTTTCAGGCAAATCCAGTGCAATATCTGAGTCAATAGCATACTCCTTCCCAGGAATGTCTGGAAGAAATGGTCGCCCACCAACAGAGATAAGTATATGTCTAGCAGAGTAGAGTTTCCATCTACATCAACAGTATGTGGGTCAACTATCTGCAAAATTCCAATGGCACGAGAACAAAGACATAGCATATCAACTTTTAACATCACAAAAGAGAGAGAGTTATCTTTGAACTTGTAACTTGAGCTTAAAACATTATACAAACCTTTCCTCGACCTTCAATCAATGTTACGCCAGCATTCTTCAAAGTATTCTTGTAAATCCCTGTCAGTCGATGTAGTTCAGCATTCTTGTTAGCCATCAGAGTGCTCCAGTCATGCTTAGGCTCAGTTTCATAAGTCCATCCAAACCCACGACTTTCTTCAAACTCATGAGAATACTTTGATGAATAGACTAGCAACTTCTTCGGTACGCATCCACGAAGCACACAGCTAATTCGGTGAAAATACACAACCATTATTTTTAAGAAATGCACCGGTTAAAATCACAATCACTAGGTGACAAAGAATTAATGGAAGTGTAAATAAAACTATTGGACATTAGCCCAGTAACTTCCACTTCAAAAAATAACCAAGAAAATGTAGGACGAATCAAATTCGCCCAGATATTTTAGGTTATATTGGGAAAAGAACCAAACTTGGGGAAAATTTAAATTGCTAAAACCCATCTCACGAATCATCCAAAATAACAATACAAAGCTAAAGCCATACAATATGGTAACTTTCCACTTTCACCAAACTGGACCAAAATAGTCACAAATGAGCCAATACTCATTTCTCAATTTAGCTGTACAATAACAAGTACTAGTAAATACATGCACTTAACTTCTCATATCAACAGAAAATAAAATTTAGAAACAAAATCACCCACCTTCCCGATAAATGTTATCACAACAATGCAGAATCAAAATCCCAAAATTATTGAAAATCAAGGAAAATCATTTTTTGTTAAAAGCCCGTCTCTCATATCAACGAAACAATAACAAATAAAATCTCAAAATCCATCTAGAAAACCCTATTGCGAGCCAAATTGAATGCATAACAACCTCCAACTTCACCAAACTTAAATTAAAAAATCCAAACTTGGCACAAAATCAGCAAATAATCCCAAAAAAAACAACAAAAATTAGCATAAAATCAACTTACGTCCCTCCAACTCCGCCAGTAGAATCGAAGAAATCGTAGCAAAGGGAAGCTCGCAGACCGCCACTTTGGCACCATAATTGGCAGCAAACCTCGAAGCCCTGACCCCACCGCTCCCCGCCCCAATCGTGAACAAATCAAAGTCGTACTGCCTCTCCGAATCCCCGCTGGCCCCGTTATCGGATCCCGGCACAGCATCCGACCCGCTGGCCCGGACGGCGAGGGGCGGCGGGGAACGCCGGAAGCAGAAAGGAGGTGGGGGTTTAGCCAGAGAGAAGGGTTTGGGACAGAGGAGAGCGAAAGGGGAGAGCTTTTTGGTGAGGGTTTTGAGAGTCGAGGGATAAAAATGGAGTCCTGGAGCTCCGAATCCGAGAGCAGTGGCCATTGCTGATTTTGTTGTGGCTCTCGACTCTCGATTCCTCGCTCTTCTGGACCTGGCGCAAAGCGATTATAGGTGTTTTTCGGCCGCCTTCTGATTTTTGGCGGAAATTACCAATTGCTCCTCCCATCACTTTTTGCAATTCTCCCCTGGCAACATTTCATCGTGCATTTGAATATTTTCCCTTTTTTTTTTGAGAAAGGGGACGGCAGGGGTTATGGTGGAATGGGCTGGGTTTGGGCCGGACTCACGTCGGCGGGAGACCGGCCCGTCTTTTTTTCTTTAGCTCAAGCCCTTTTCCAAACAAAACGGGCTCAGCTCGGGCCATTTTCGGGTTCAAATATTTACACAATAAGTAAATTATTTAGTATTATTATTATATTTTTTTTAAAACTAGTATACAGCCGTCGGACGGTAGGGAACCGATCAACAGTGGTGGTGACGGTGAGAGGGAGAGAAGGGGG